>ONZH01023356.1:0-49679 GCA_900303285.1 Rhinella marina
GAGGAGACGCAACGGAGCTACACAGTCAGACCACACTTTTGTCTGCTTCACGGTGGCAGTTGCAGGAGGAGGAGGATGAGGAGGAGGAGGAGGACGACGTGGAGGTGGCTGTGGAAGAGGAGGAGGATGCTGGCGGCGAGGGTAGCAGTCAGGCTGTGCGCGTCCCATTGGTTCAGCGCGGATGGGGCGGAGAGGAAGAGGAAGAGGAGGAAATGGCAAGTGATCCTTCTGGTGGGGGCAGTGACGTCATACCTATTCAGAGTCTGGCACACATGGCTGACTTCATGCTGGGCTGCTTTTCCCGGGACACACGTGTTGTCCGGATAGTGGAGAACAAACTGTACTGGGTCTTCGCAATCCAAGTTGGACACGTGGCTGGAACTGTCCCTGTACGCCTTGGAGGTGCTTGCCTGCCCTGCCGCCAGCGTGCTATCAGAAAGGGTGTTCCGCGCTGCCGGGGGCATTATCACCGATAAGCGCAGCCGCCTGTCAACCGACAGTGCGACAGGCTGACGCTAATCAAAATGAACAGCAA
This sequence comes from Rhinella marina, assembly GCA_900303285.1. Lineage (NCBI taxonomy): Eukaryota > Metazoa > Chordata > Amphibia > Anura > Bufonidae > Rhinella > Rhinella marina. The sequence continues at coordinate 536 of ONZH01023356.1, forward strand.
GTGGATTGACCCGGACTTTGCTTCTCCAACAGTGGAAAGCAGCCAAAAGTGAAGTGCCATGTGTATGAAGTGCCATTTCCTCCTCCACCTCCTCCTCCTCCTCCTTAACCGCCGTAGAATTGGTCCGTAAATCAGAAAAATTTTTATATTTATGGCTCACCTCTTGGGCCTCCACAAAATGTTTAAGAGGTCTCACCTCTTGGGCCTCCACATAATTTTTAAGAGGTCTCACCTCTTGGGCCTGCGCAAAATGTTTACGAGGTCTCACCTCTTGGGCCTCCACATAATTTTTAAGAGGTCTCCCCTCTTGGGCCTCCACATAATTTTTAATACGTCTCACCTCTTGGGCCTCCACAAAATGTTTAACAGGTCTCACCTCTTGGGCCTCCACATAATTTTTAACGGGTCTCCCCTCTTGGGCCTCCACATAATTTTTAATACGTCTCACCTCTTGGGCCTCCACAAAATCTTTAACAGGTCTCCCCTCTTGGGCCTCCACATAATTTTTAATACGTCTCACCTCTTGGGCCTCCACAAAATCTTTAACAGGTCTCACCTCTTGGGCCTCCACATAATTTTTAAGAGGTCTCACCTCTTGGGCCTCCACAAAATGTTTAAGAGGTCTCACCTCTTGGGCCTCCACATAATTTTTAAGAGGTCTCACCTCTTGGGCCTCCACATAATTTTTAAGAGGTCTCACCTCTTGGGCCTCCACAAAATCTTTAACAGGTCTCCCCTCTTGGGCCTCCACATAATTTTTAATACGTCTCACCTCTTGGGCCTCCACAAAATCTTTAACAGGTCTCACCTCTTGGGCCTCCACATAATTTTTAAGAGGTCTCACCTCTTGGGCCTCCACAAAATGTTTAAGAGGTCTCACCTCTTGGGCCTCCACATAATTTTTAAGAGGTCTCACCTCTTGGGCCTCCACATAATTTTTAAGAGGTCTCACCTCTTGGGCCTGCGCAAAATGTTTAAGAGGTCTCACCTCTTGGGCCTCCACATAATTTTTAAGAGGTGTCAACTCTTGGGCCTCCACATAATTTTTAAGAGGTCTCACCTCTTGGGCCTCCACATAATTTTTAAGAGGTGTCACCTCTTGGGCCGCCACAAAATTTTCCATGAGCCTCTGGCCAGCCCACGGCCTCTTCCTGCCTTTTGCGGTCCTACGCATCCCTCAACATCCCCACTGCTTTACCTGCTAGACATGACACTGGGCCAGGTCGGGTCACTGACATCTCAAGCGCCAACAATTTGGGCATTTTAAGGCTTCTGCATGTGTTTGAGTTGTTTTTACATTTTAAAGAAGACATGTCTGACCACATCTCACACACACACACACAATGACAATTAGGGGTGGGGTCTATTTGCTTTCCCCCTTGCCTATGCCATCTGTGGTTGTCATAGGCAACGTGATTTTAAGGGGTGCAGAATTTCATCTTTTTTTTTGTCTAGTTTGGCTTGGGGTCCATGGCAATGTAGAGGAAAGAAGGTTTCCTTGTATGGTCTCACTTTACAGAGAGGTTAGATTGTGTTTGGAGTGTATTGTTGAGAGGCTGTGATAGTGGCGTAATAGTGCGACTTGGGCGCGTTATATGCACCCAGACATGCTTCCCCTGCTGTCCCAGTTGCATTCCAGCAGTGTTGGCATCCTTTTCTGAGGTTCCAGGGTGGACTTGGTGACCTCCAAGTGGTCGAATTGAGATTTCCAAGTGGCGAGCATTTTTTTCCCATAGACTTTAATGGGATTCGATATCCGGTCGAATAGTCGAATTTTGCAGTCTATTCGAATCGAATTTCGAACTTTCGAATATTTCACTACTCGCTCATCTCTAGTTGTCAGCTGTCTTAAAGTGGCCATGGCCACAGGGTCTCCGAGCCATTCAAAGATTTTTAGGGTTCGCAAATTTCTACAGGCAGTTTATACCTAATTTCTCCTCCCTGTCTGCTCCGATATCTGCCTTGACTAAAAAGGGAGTAGATGCCAAGATTTGGACTCCAGAAGCTGAGTCAGCCTTCTTACAATTAAAGGACTGTTTTGCTGCTGCCCCCGTCTTGCACCATCCTGACATCTCCAAGCAGTTCTTCCTTGAGGTGGATGCCTCCTCGATCGGAGCTGGAGCAGTTCTGTTGCAAAAGAATTCTAGGGGAAAATTTGTTTCCTGTGGTTTCTTCTCCAAGTTATTTTATTCTGCTGAAAAGAACTACACTATCAGCGACAGAGAGCTGCTCGCCATCAAGATGGCTCTAGAGGAATGGAGATTCTCTGCCAAGAGAAAGCGCATACTCACCTGGGGACACTGTTCTAAATATGCCAGCCACCCTGGAATCCGCAAGACTCTTGGCCTGCTTTCTCACCATTACTGGTGGCCTTCTCTACCCAAGGATGTTCGGGAATTTGTTTTGGCATGTCCCATCTGTGCCCACAACAAGACTTCCAGAACTAAGACTGCTGGGCTTCTGCAACCTCTACCCATTCCAGATGTGCCATGGCAACATATCGCCATGGACTTCATAAATGACTTGCCTCTTTCTGCTGGCTGTTCCGTGATTTGGGTAGTGGTGGACCGTTTTTCAAAGATGGCACATTTTATTCCCCTCTCTGGCCTACCTTCTGCTACTCGTCTGGCACATCTGTTTGTGGAACACATTTTCCGTCTCCATGGCTTACCTCTTCATATAGTGTCTGATCGTGGAGTACAGTTCACATCTAAATTCTGGAGAGCACTATGTGGCCTGCTTGAAATCAAGTTGGACTTCTCCTCTGGATACCACCCACAAACTAATCGGCAAGTTGAACGCGTCAATCAAATCTTGGAGAACTATTTACGACATTTTGTCTCTTCACAACATGACGACTGGGTGCATCTTCTGCCATGGGCAGAATTCTCCTACAATAATCATTCCGGAGAATCAACTGGGACCTCCCCTTTCTTCATCGTCTATGGGCTCCACCCACGTGTTCCACTTCCCACTTCTGAATCTTTGGAAGTTCCTGCTGCTAATTCTTCTATGTCTGACTTCTTGCACATCTGGGAGAAAACTAAATCCTCTCTTTCTCGGGCAGTGTCCCGTATGAAACGGAATGCAGATGTTCAGCGCAGACCTCCTCCTCAATTTGCTCCTGGGGATAAAGTGTGGCTTTCCTCAAGAAATATCCATATGAAGATACTGTGTTATAAGTTTGCTCCCCGGTTCCTTGGACCATTTGAAGTCCTGAAGCAGATAAATCCAGTCTCGTACAAGCCCCGGCTTCCACCTTTTCTCCGGATCCCAAACTCTTTTCACGTGTCGCTTTTAAAGCCGCTAATTCTCAACAGATATTCCAAGCCTTCATCTTCTTCAACGTCTGTTGCTACGGGATCCGTATCTGAATTCGAAGTCAAGAGCATCCTTGATTGCAAAAAAATTGCTGGCAAGAGATATTTTCTAGTGGACTGGAAGGACTATGGTCCTGAGGAAAGGTCTTGGGAGCCAGAAGACAACATCCATGCTCCTGCCCTCTTGAAAAAATTTCTTTCTCGTTTTGGACCAAAGAAGAAGGGGCGTAAGGGGGGGGATACTGTAACGCCGGTGGTTGCCAGCTGCCGGCGTACTACTATTCCCAGCACTCACCTTCGCAGGATTCCTCTCCATGCTCCATCTGGACACCGCCATATTGTTTCATCTTCCATGGCTACTCCGGCTGTGTCCCGTAGGGGGCGGGCGCCGTCTCTCTCTCTGCTTCTTATACATGCAGTGTGTGCACCTGAAATCTGTCCCCCACCTGTCCTGGATCATCTTTTTAAGGCGGCCCCGCCCACTCTTGGATGCCTGAGCAATATTGTGGTTTATCCATAGCGAAGGTGTGCTATCGTTTCCAGTGCTGTTATTCCATGTATGACCCGTGTCTGTTCCTGCCTTCTACGTTCATGCCTGATCCTTTGGTACCTCGTTGATCCTCCAGTTGCCGACTCTGTTTGCTGACCTGAACCTGTGCTGCCCACCTCGACCATTTGCTTGTTCCTGACTATGCCTCTGTCTGTTTTCTGGTACCTCACTGCCCTCCTGTGTATGACCCGGACTGTCGACTCTGCTACCCCGAGACCTGCTGCAGCCAAGCTTGTACAACCACGGGTCTGCTACTCTGAGTTCAGCTACTACCACAACTCTGCTATTCAAGTTCTGCTACTGCCACACCTGCATAATCCCAGCTCTACTACTCCAAGTTCAGCTACTACCTCAGCTCTGCTACTCAAGTTAAGCTTCTGCAGCTCCTCCTGCCTGGCCAGCCGTTTCCTACTCCTGCTGGTAGGTAACACAGTGAGTCCACATCACCTGAATCGTTACATATGTTTTGAGATTCCTTTATTATTTCTACTAGAAGTTATGACCCACCCCTCTGTACCCTTTCTGAAAGCTAACAATGATTCAGTCATAACTTCTAGTTATAGCACAACATAGAGTCATAAGAATAGATGCTCCAGAATTATTACATGGGGAATGCATGAAGATATTAAACCAGTCATGTCAGGAGCGGTGACAGATACTCTTTAAACTTGACCTTTATTTCAATACATTAGAAACAAAAATCCAAAATTGCATAATTCAGGAACATTGTGGCACTTCTCTAATATATTCTGTATAGTACAGCGGAATTGAAAAATGCAAACATTGACATGAACACTGATATTTCATAATATGGCTATTACACATTTTATTAATATAAGAGCTCTGTGGAGAAGGCTTGGGGTTTTGAGACAGGCTACTGTTTTTGCACTGAAGAGAGCAACAGTAACCTCCTACCCCAAACCTGCTCCACTAAGCTCTTACATAAATACTGGACTCAAAATGTGTAATAGCCATCGTATACTGTGACAAACCTGTGTAGATTGTATTGTTTGCAGTCTTCAATTCCACTGTATATTATTTATGTATTGGATCTTTTGTTTAAGTCTCACTTTTTTTACTTACTATTGTCATGAAACACTTATACATCTACGAGGCGGAAGAAGAAGCCAAATCTCTCTGAAAGGATGTCTGCTGAAATGAGGCACTTGAGATGGACAAGGATATAGATGAGTGAAGCAACCTTCAGATCCAAGATCCAAAATCACTTTGCTCAAAACTTCGGAATAATGCGGTCAGTTATTCCCTTAGTCTTACGAGACTTTGGTGAATAACTTCGGTATTTGATTTTTAAACTGGAAAACCATTTTAAAACTTGGATCCAAACTATTACGACTGCACTGAGGGAACCAGTGTTACAGGGCAACCTCCGCTGATGTTGGATGCCCGGGCCAATGAGAAGATGCGCCAGGGCTCCCGTGCATCAGGGCGCGTTGGCAGCAACTCCACCTGGTGTGCAGGTACGCCAGCATGAGCTGCCTTCCTTCTGTATAAAAGGAATTTGTTGTCCTCTGGCTCCCCCTACTGGTCCCTAGCGTTTATTGAAGGTACCAGCCTTCTGAGAGAGAGAGAGGGACAGCTACCTTAGGCCTTTCCTCAGAATCAAACCCTTCTTCTGGCAGGGAGGATACTGGAGAAGCCAGCCTTACACCACACCTGTATTGTTTTGCATCTTTACCTCCAGTAAAGAAGCACACTGGTTTACTGCATACCCTGACTCTGAACTTATTTCCCATTGGGGTGCAGCAACACGTGGTGACACTGCATAAATTGATATATATTTTTATGGGAAAGATTCAGTAATACCTGTAATTTAGACATTTACCGTGCCTTGAAAAGGTATTCATACCTATTGAACTTGTCCACATTTTTTATGTTACACCCAGAAACTTCAATATATCTTATTGGGATTTTATGTGATAGACCAACACAAAGTAGCAAGTATGTGTGATGTGAAAAAAATGATACATGGTTTTCAAAATTTTTAATAAATAAAAATCTGGAAAGTGTGGCGTGTATTTCTATTCAGCCCCACTGACTCAGTACCTTGTAGGACTACTTTTTGCGGCAATTACAAAAGCAAGTCTTTGGGGTTATGTCTCTACCAGCTTTGCGCATCTAGAGGCTGAAATTTTTACCCATTCCCCTTTGCCAAATAGCTCAAGCTCAGTCAGATTGGATGGAGAGAGTCTGAACAGCAATTTTCAAGTCTTGCCACCAATTATCAATGGGATTTAGGTCTGTACTTTGACTGGGCCATTCTAACACTTGAATATGATCTAAGCCAGTGGTGCCCAACCATTTTTCATCTGGGGGCCACACTAGACATGGAATAAATTTCACGGGCCAGAACCAGGTAGCATTGCCAGAAAGAAATGCAATCATTAAAAAGGAAATTATTCTACTAATTTAGATAACACAGTATTAGAAAGAAATCATAAACCAGAAATAATTTCTGTACTCACTATTTGATGTCATTTCATTAATGTGACGTCTGCAGATGTTTTCCAGAAACCAGTTTTGAAATGTTTGGATCAAAGTTTGTTACGTTGATTCTCAGCACAGAATGCCTTTTTCGCCCTATAAGACGCACATAGGTTTTAGAGGAGGACAATAAGAAAAAAACCCCAATAAGACCTCAGATCAGACCCCAATGTGAATAACCCCCAATCAGATCTCAGATTGCCCATGCCTCTCATATCAGCCCCCAAATGCCTCTTTTAACCCCAAATGCCTCTATCAGTCCCCAAAGCCTCTATCAGCCAGCCCCAAATGCTTCTTTTAGCCCCCAATGCCTCTATCAGCCCCCAAATGCCTCTTTTAGCCTCCAGTGCCTCCATCAGCCCCCAAATGCTTCTTTTAGCCCCCCAATTGCCTCCATCGGCCCCCAAATGCCTCTTTTAGCACCCCAATTGCCTCCATCAGCCCCAAATGCCTCTTTTAGCCCCCAATTGCCTCCATCAGCCCCAAATGCCTTTTACCCCCCCAATTGCCTCCATCAGCCCCCCATATGTCTCCATCAGCCCCCCATATGTCTCCATCAGCCCCACAATTGCCTCCATCAGCCCCCCAATTGCCTCCATCAGCCCCCCAATTGTCTCCAGCAGCCCCCAAATGCGTACATCAGCCCCCAAGTGCCTTTTAGTCCCCCAATTTCCTCCAGCAGCCCCCAAATGCCTCCAGCAGCCCCCAAATGCGTACATCAGTCCCCAAATGCCTCTTTTAGCCTCCAGTGCCTCCATCAGCCCCTCAAATGCCTCCATCAGCCCCCCAAATGCCTCTTTTAGCCCCAGTTGCCTCTTTTAGCCCCCAAATGCCTCTTTTAGCCCCCAAAGCCTCTTTTAGCCCCCAATTGCCTCCATCAGCCCCCAAATGTCTCCATCAGCCCCTAAATGCCTCTTTTAGCCTCCAGTGCCTCCATCAGCCCCTGAATGCCTCTTTTAGCCACCCAAATGCCTCCATCAGCTCCCAATTGCCTCCACCACCCCCCAATTGCCTCCACCACCCCCCAATTGCCTCCATCAGCCCCCCAAATGCCTCCATCAGCCCCCTAAATGCCCCCATCAGCAGCAGAGTATATAAAATAAAAAAGGACTTACCTCTCCTGGTCCTGGATGCCGCCGCTCCAGTTTTATTCAGAGTCTTCATCACTTCATAGTTACATAGTTACATAGTTACATAGTTAATACGGTTGAAAAAAGACACATGTCCATCAAGTTCAACCAAGTGCTCCAGTGCTCCACTCCAAGTGCTCCAGTGCTAATGAGCGCTTCCATAATGGAAGCGCTCATTAGCGCTCGCCCCATAAGACGCAGTGGCATGTGCGGGCCACATGACACGGCTTCACGGGCCGCATCTGGCCCGCGGGCCGTAGGTTGGGCATCACTGATCTAAACCATTCAATTGTAGCTCTGGCTGTATGTTAAGGGTCTTGTCCTGCTGAAAGGTGAACCTCCGCCCCAAAGTCTTTTGCAGCCTATAACAGGTTTTCCTCCAGGATTGCCCTGCATTTAGCTCCATCCATCTTCCCATCAACTGTGAGCAGTCTCCCTGTCCCTGCTGAAGAAAAGCATCCCCACAGAGTTATACTGCCACCACCATGTTTCAAGGAGATGGTATGGTCACAGTGAATATCAGTGTTAGTTTTCCGCCAAACATAGCGTTTTGCATTAAGGCCAATCCTGAATGGTAATATGGCATGGGCACAACACTTAGAACGAAGCCGTGCTTCCTGTTCAATTCACAGTGCCAGTTCCTTCCTTAGATGCTGCAGGGAACAACTGATCAGCTGGTGTTTAGGCTATTGAACCCTACTGAAAATAATCTCCTATCCTACTCATCAAAATGGAAAATCCATTTACATTCAATCCCAATAATTGGCTAAAAAATCAGTCTGTTTAATATGCAGGACAGGGTGTCCCTATATCCTGGAGTGATAAACAGCACAACATTCAACAGACAAGTGAACTCATCAGCAAACAGTATATACAAACAAAAAAAAGGAAATCTCTAATCATTCACACTAGAATGCTCAGCATTGCTTCTCGTATAATTTGTAAGCTGTTTGTTTCATGAAAGGCCTCTGTCTCTGGCTGCTGTGGGATATCTGTAGCAGCTTCAATATTCCACTCAGTAAAAAACTCTTCCCTGTTAATTTCACAAATATTGTGCAGTATGCAGCAAGCTGCAATAATATCAGACAGGCATTATAGAAATTGCCCTTCGCAAGGCACCTCCAATGCCCCTTCAAATGTCCAAATGCATTTTCTACCACCATACGAGCTGAGCTTAAACGGTAGTTGAAGGTGTACTGTTCAGGAGTCCGGTGATGGCAACTGGTTTAACTTTTCATAAGCCACTTCTTCAGAGGCTAAGCTGCGTCTCCAATGAGATGAATAGGTATCTCCACACCATTGACAGTCATGGATTTCTGAGCATACAAATATAACAGATCAATGTTTACTATAATAATGCTGATATGTTATGAATAGCAGCCTACAGCCATGCAGTAGGTAAACATCTGCCCCATTACATCATCTACAAAATTAGTTTGAACCTACCCTTATACGTACCTCACACTGAAATAAGTAGCCTTCTTTTTCCTCAGCCATCTGGTGTATTGTAGTTGCAAAGAACTCTTGCATCATGTGTTCGACCAGGCAACCCCACATATGGATCAGTGAAGCTGCACAAAACAAAAAATAACTTGAAAAAAATATAGTACTTTATCTTTTCTATTAATATTTAGCTAACCTTGGCTTGATACCTCATGTAAGACTGTAAGCACTAGCTGGTTGTTTGTCATAAACCTGTTTTAACCTGTAATGTTTCCTCATATGAGAACAATAACCATCATTGTTTAACTTATGTCTATGTATTTATAAAATAGAGATTCATACCAAAAATTGTGGACCACAACCGCTTGAAGTATGATGGAATACCATCCCTTCCTATTGTGATAAGAAGCTGGATCATCCCTCGGAGCAAAAATGGAATGGATATCATGGAAATGTGTTCATTTATTCCAGAATGTTAAAGGAGTTTTCCAGGATTTTGATACTGATGACCTATCTTCAGGATAGGTCATCAGCATCTGATCAGTGGGAGTCCGACACGGGGGACCCCCACTGATCACCTGTTTGAGAAGGCACTGGTGCTCCTCTGAGAACCACGGCCTTCTCCATGCTTACCAAGCATGGAGACGTACATTGTATAGTGGTTGTGCTTGGTATCAAGCTCAGCCCCATTGAAGTGAATGGGGCTGAGCTCAATATCAAGTACAGCCACTATACAATGTACAGCGCTGGGCTTTGTAAGCACATAGAAGGCCGTGGCTCATGCCTTCTCAAGCAGGTGATTGGCGGGGGTCATGGGTACTGGACCCCCACCGATCAGATACTGATGACCTATCCTGAGGATAGGTCATCAGTAATAAAATTCCAGGAAACCCCTTTAACCCAAACGCAGGAGAACATCATTAATAGAGATCAAGAACTGAAGGCCCCAGCCAAATATGCTCTTCTTAGTTATTGTGTAGACTAATACAGTGCCTTGCGAAAGTATTCGGCCCCCTGGAACTTTTCAACCTTTTGCCACATTTCAGGCTTCAAACAAAAAGATAGAACATTTTAAATTTTTGGTGAAGAATCAACAACAAGTGGGTCACAATTGAAAAGTGGAATGAAATTTATTGGATAATTTAAACTTTTTTAGTAATAATAAAACTGAAAAGTTTGGGCGTGCAAAATTATTCGGCTCATTTACGTTCAGTTCAGAAAACTCACTCCAGAAGTTCATTGAGGATCTCTGAATGATCCAATGTTGTCCTAAATGACTGATGAAGATAAATAGAATCCACCTGTGTGTAATCAAGTCTCCGTATAAATGCACCTGCTCTGTGATAGTCTCAGGGTTCTGTATAAAGCACAGAGAGCATCATGGATACCAAGGAACGCACCAGGCAGGTCCGTGATAATGTTGTGGAGGAGTTTAAAGCTGGATTTGGATACCAAAAGATTTCCCAAGCTTTAAACCTCCCAAGGAGCACTGTGCAAGCGATCATATTGAAATGGAAGGAGTATCAGACCACTGTAAATCTACCAAGACCCGGCTGTCCCTCTAAACTTTCATCTCAAACAAGGAGAAGACTGATCAAAGATGCAGCCAAGAGGCCCATTATCACTCTGGATGAACTATAGAGATCTACAGCTGAGGTGGGAGAGTCTGTCCATAGGACAACAATCAGTCGAACACTTCACAAATCTGGCCTTTATGGAAGAGTGGCAAGAAGAAAGCCATTTCTCAAAGATATCCATAAAATGTCTCGTTTACAGTTTGCCACAAGCCACCTGGGAGACACACCAAACATGTGGAAGAAGGGGCTCTGGTCAGATGAAACCAAAATTGAAGTTTTTGGAAACAATGCAAAACAATATGTTTGGCGTAAAAGCAACACAGCTCATCACCCTGAACACACCATCCCCACTGTCAAACGTGGTGGCAGCATCATGGTTTGGGTCTGCTTTTCATCAGCAGGGACAGGGAAGATGGTTAAAATTGATGGGAAGATGGATGGAGCCAAATACAGGACCATTCTGGACGAAAACCTGTTGGAGTCTGCAAAAGACCTGAGACTAGGACGGAGATTTATCTTCCAACAAGACAATGATCCCAAACATAAAGCAAAATCTACAATGGAATGGTTCAAAAATAAACGTATCCAGGTCTTAGAATGGCCAAGTCAAAGTCCAGACCTGAATCCAATTGAGAATATGTGGAAAGAGCTGAAAACAGCTGTTCACAAATGCTCTCCATCCAACCTCAAAGAGTTCGAGCTGTTTTGCAAGGAAGAATGGGCAAGAATTTCAGTCTCTAGATGTGCAAAACTGATAGAGACATACCCCAAGCGACTTGCAGCTGTAATCGCAGCAAAAGGTGGTGCAACAAAGTATTAATGCAAGGGGGCCGAATAATTTTGCACGCCCCACTTTTCAGTTTTATTATTACAAAAAAAGTTTAAATGAGCCAATAAATTTCGTTCCACTTCACAATTGTGACCCACTTGTTGATTCTTCACCAAAAATCTAAAATGTTAGATCTTTTTGTTTGAAGCCTAAAATGTGGCAAAAGGTTGAAAAGTTCCAGGGGGCCGAATACTTTCGCAAGGCACTGTAACTGCACCATTTTAAAAGTGAATACTTACCTAAAAAATGATCAAGGAAAAGCAATTGTTAAGTGAGAGATTATGGCACATATAAGAAGAATGTGTTGCCTTCTCAAATATATTTCAAACAGTCCCGACTTCTATCCCCAAGTGTAGTCTCCATGATTACCAATCTGCAAGGTTTTAGACTGCAAGCAATCTAGACACTGTTGTATTTTTTGTCTTTGTTGGAGGCGGAGCTGTGATGAGTTGTAAAATGTTTAAATAAACCAGGGTTTTACTTCTGACAGTTGTTGGTTGACAGGGCTGTTTATACAGGTTCTCCATTACAAAGAGTGAAATGTAGACTACCTTCTAGGACTCCATATATCGGGGCACTTGAACCAACTTGGTTCATGTGCCCCGATGTATGGAGAATATTTTTAATGCATATCAATAAAGCGTGAAGATTTTTAATTCTGTGCCGGATATCTTTTTCACTTATTGTTTGTAGAAACATATGATCCCGATAATTACTCTGTTTAAATGGTGCCAGGGACCACCCGATGAGCTAGCAAACACTCATTCATTGAGTAGTTATCTGTTTTGGATGGGACCTAATATCTTCGTTACTATGCAGCAGATCATGCTGTAATACTAATTTTCTATAGGGACAAGCAATCACGGAAGCTATTGCCCATACATGATGATGATTGCTGCGTGTAAATGTGGTTTCATTTCCCTGGTGATCAGGCAATTATCGGGAATCTTTATTTGTTCCCGAAAATTGCCTACTAAAATAGTCTGTGTAAAAGAAAATGAGTTTAATTTTTTTCCCCACAAATACATTGGCTGTGTGAAACCTAGACTAAATGAGACAGCTTTGGCTCTTATAAATGCTAAAATAAACTACCAATAAATTACAATTATCTGTGTTAAAATAATGTGCAACCTAGGATTAGCCTGTGATTATAGCAGAAGCCTACGTTCCAAGACTTGAAGGAATTATATAGATGCCTTAACTTATTTCACACTGTTGCAGCATACAACACATTAATTTCATTCATTCTCCAAGTCAGTATGATTATAATACCACATTTATATATAGTTTTTCTTGTGTTTTAATACTGAAAAAAAGTACTTTGTATAAAAAAATTATTTTTTTCTTTTCAACACTTTATTCTGACCCCCATACCTTTTTTTATTGTTATGTCTAAGGAGCTGAATGAGGACTCATTTTTTTGTGGGACGAGCTATAGTTTTCATTGATACCATTTTAGAGTGTGTGTGACTTTTTGATCACTTTTATATTCATTTTTTGGGGGCAGCTGAAGCAACATGTGGGATAAAGATGCTTATATGATGCTATGATGTTTTTTATTGTTTATTTTTACTTTAATTATAGGGAAGGGGGGGGGGTGATATTTATTTTTATTGCCTTTTTAATTCATAGTAGATTTGCTATGTTCATAAGGAGCCCTTCCACCTGCAGGGCTCCAAAGGAACTACAACCAACATACAACCAACAGATCCCTCGATCACTGCACAGGAGAGCCGTTCAGGCAGCGGGATCACAGCACCTCTGGGGAAAGCCGTCACAGATACCACAATTGACCACAGCATCTGAGGGGTTAAATGTCTGCAATCGGCATTATAACCAATCGAATACACTGCATAGAAACCCGGTGGCTATGATGCCCATTGCATTCGCTTTAAAGACCCAACTTGCTGTACATGTATGGCAGCAGTGGAGAAGGGATTAAAGAAACAGGGGAGAGATGGAGAAGTATACAGTATCTGACTTTTTTGTAGCCTGTAACAATGGAGACACAGCACTATATACAGAACTAAAGATATGTCATTGAGACACCTGTGACTAGCAACAGAGCTCACCATGTTGCTTCATGTTGACCTAGTTTCTAATGATGTTGGCAGTTGCTATGCGACTGCCTTGCACTTGTATCTGGGTTTGTTTATTGCCTAGATTTGCCTGATTGATTAGGGTGGAGTTGCTGACTGTCTATGTATTCAGGCTTGGTCCATTCTGGTTGTCTGGTACGGCCTTAGCTATGTGCATTCCCTTCCACATAGTTTGTACTTTTTATGTATTCTGGCATCTGTAGTTCAACAACTATCTTGAACAAGTATCTTGTTCTAGTCTGGTATGTTTTATGTGTGTTCTAGGATCTGTATTTGCACAGTATTTTTTTGCTGTGTTTGGGATTTGCTTGTTACTGTGCTGTTGTATTGCCCAAGTTGATTTGCTAACCATATCCAGAATGGGTAAGATCATAGTTTCTTCGTTTCTGTTCACTGTCATTCCTCTACTATCTGCATGTATGCCATATATCTGCCATTGCTGAATTATCTCCTCCTCATGTGACCCTCAGCATTCAGATCCCATACCTCTCAAGTGTCCCTCTTTTGGAGGGACAGTCCCTCTTTTTGACCCATGTCCCTCTGTCCCTCTTTTATTCTTAAATGTCCCTCTTTTTGACCTGGGGAATTAATGCATAAATGTGCATTAATAAATTTACTAAATTGCTCCTTACTAAAGTGTCTGTATGGTTTCTACCTATAAGTTAGACGACAACTTCATTATTTGGTGCAATTTGTACCTTAAAATATCTATAATCTGATGATTTATGTGCTAATATTTATATGGACATTGAAACTCAAGAAAAAAATTGCTGCAGGGGCTCTAGTAATTATGTTTTGGGTGGAGCTAGAGGTGTGGCCTAGTATGAAAAAAACTGCTGTGATGTGCACCGCACACATTGTCCCTCTTTGCAATTTTCAAAAGTTGGGAGGTATGAGATCCTATCATCCACAGTTGCATTTGTTTCTCATTTTCTTCCAGCATTGATACATGCTTCGTATATATATGTTGTTTTTGCGACTTTCCGGTTGCTTTGCAAGTTAGCCCTACTGTAGGTCCTAGAGTTATCTGAGTTCCATGGGCAATATTTACGACTTCGGAAAAGATATATATTAAGTCCAGTTCTGCTGTCATGCACACAACTGGTGTTGTTACACATTGAAGCAATAAAAAATGTTGATTGTAAAGGAATACATACCCTTTCACTATGCATGACAGATTTGTAAGGGGATTATGGTATATTCCGAGATGTGTGGGTTTAGAAATATTTTGAATTTCATGTTATTTTTCCATTTAATTTAAACAATGTCTCAAAGCTTAGTAGAATAAACAATAGATCCATTGTGCTGATTTTGTATTATTAGCATATGTTTGGCCTGCTGGACACCCCATGAGTTCTGTATTAGTACACCAGCAGGGCACATTACAACATGCAGAGAATGCAACATGTTTTGTTTTCACTTTCTTAAGCTATGAAGGAAGGGTGAACTTTTGTTCATGGAGCAACCTGCTGTTCAATGACTTCTAATAATGTCTGCTCCAGTCCCATGAGGCTTGTGGTCCATCCGGAGGCAAGAAAGAGAATGGCCAAAGCCAAGAAGTATGTTTTTTTTGTATGGAGGGTAGCACAGTTTGAAGTTCCTGGATTTGTACTGTTTGGGTCTGTAGAGGAGAATAGCTGTGAATAGTTGTCTTGTCTGAGATGCGAAGTTGTATGTGTCCATTTTTCTTTTTTAGCTTCACTCTATTTGTCTTCAAGTCTGCTTTCACCTAATAATAATAATAAAAATCTTTATTTATATAGCGACAACATATTCCGCAGCGCTTTAGAATCAGGGAGTTCAAGTACAAATAGTCATAAATAACATAGCAGCAAACAGGTCACAAGAGCTTACAATCTATGAGGTGATAGGGATGACTCAAAAGGTAAGGCCTCTTTCACACTAGCGGCAGCACGGATCCGGCAGGTGAAGGGTGCCGCCGGATCTGTGCTGCCGCAGGGACATGTGTGGGGCTGGAACCACGCTCCGGCCCCACACATGTCCCACAGTACATACACACAGACATATACACATACAAATACACATACATACTTACATGCTCCCGGCAGGTCTCCACAGATCAGGAGGAGCAGGACGGCGCACACATAGGACGATTCCCCACAGCGCCCTCTGCTGGGAGCCAGATGGAATCGTCCTATGAGTGCGCCGTCCTGCACCGGTTTGCTCTCCGGTCTGGAGACGGAATGGAATGCTTTTAGGAGCATTCCGTTGTCTTCAGTTCAGTTTTGTCCCCATTGACAATGAATGGGGACAAAACTGAAGCGTTTTATTCCAGTATTGAGCCCCTATGACGGAACTCAATACCGGAATTATAAAACGCTAGTGTGAAAGTAGCCTAACAAGTGCTTGATTTGTACAATGGTCATCTTAAAACACAATAGGTCATGAGCCAGTCAACAGACAGCAGAATCAAATACCAAAGCACAGCACAATGTACTGCTCCAACAGCACCAAATAGCAGAGCACAGCACAACATACTGCCACAGCAGAATAATCTACCTCAGTGCAGCACAATATACCGCCCCAGCAGAACCATCTACCCCCCTGAAGCACAATATATTGCTCCGCCCAGCAGAACCAAATACCACAGTGCAGCAAAATATACTGCCACAGGAGAACCAACTACCACAGTGCGGCACAATATACCGCCCCAGCAGAACCATCTACCCCCCTGAAGCACAATATATTGCTCCACCCAGCAGAACCAAATACCACAGTGCAGCAAAATGTACTGCCACAGGAGAACCAACTACCACAGTGCGGCACAATATACCGCCCCAGCAGAACCATCTACCCCCCACAGCACAATATATTGCTCCACCTAGCAGAACCAAATACCACAGTGTAGCACATTATACTGCCCCAGCAGAATTTAATGTTGCACTGTAGTATTTGGTTCTGCTAGGAAAGTACATTACACTGCACCTCGGTATTTAGTTCTGTTGCAGAACTAAATACAGTGCAGGACAAAAATAAACACCCCAGCAGAAACAAATACCACAGTATAACACAATATACTGCCTGAGCAGTATAAAATACCTCCCCAGAAGCTGCCTCTCTGTGGTGGCCAGTGCCCGCTGCCACATTTTCTCCTCCAGTTGTCTGGAGGAGGGAGTTGAAGAAGTGAGATGCATGTGACTTGTATGGGTCAGTGTTCTGTCCTTTTTAAAACAAAATGGATATCACATGGAAAAAAAATACAGTGGTGAACTTAGGAACACACAGGTACAGTACAAGGGAATATCAGGGACAATATGGTGGAAAGGAAGACACAAAAGGCACAGCAATTGCTGTACACAGGGGCACTACATGCTCAATGCAATGGGGCATGGCAGGTTCAAAATACGGTGCGCAGAGCTGCAGAAGAGGTGTTACAGCCAGGACTAATATCAAACACTGTAGCAGGAACAACAAGCCTTTATGCAGTGGGAAACATAAAGAAAAAACAAAAGATAAAGAAAAAAGAAGACTTTATTGGAGAGGGCAAATATGTGGGGCCCTGTGTGGGACGATATCTCTAGGTTTAGTTAGGTCCCATGTTGATATTACATGGCAGGACAGTTTCATACTTCACACGCAAAAAGCAAGACGCGCTCACAGACTCTATTGCAACATCACTTTATGTAGTGGTTTGAGTTTATACCTTTTGAGGCTCTCCGGATGCACTGATTTATTTCATGCGGCACATCATATATTAAGATCCATTTTCTGTAGTATCCGTAGTAGATGATACTAGAAGCATGAGAAACGAAGAGGTAGAGAAGCATCTGTGACATTATTGTATCATTACTACATACATTAAACATACAATAATGACTTAGAGGTTATTTCACCGCATTCATCACTATTAAAATATCTTACATGTGTTCTTTAAGTACAGTCATGCCCTCATCATAAGCAGTAAGTACCGCAGGAGAACACAATACTACAAAGAATATTTTCTCTGATAACTGAACTAATAAAACAAAGCAAAAAAGAAATCAGCCCCATCATTTCACTGGCAGGAAGAGAAATCTCCGCCTGATTGGTTTTAGATTAAACAACGCTTTGAAGTCAGTGATGGTTTTGTGGAAGCTTCCAAATATCAGCTTTGTAATGACTTGAAAAACACTTAATGTTATGCTATGTCTTTGTTGTGACGTTCCCAACATTGTTAGCAGAAGTTACTTAAAATGTAGTCTATGTTTAAATGTCCTAAATGGCACCTATTTTAATCTATTTTTATTGCTTCAAAGCATCTAAAATAAAAAAATTAAGCAGTTTTGCAAGTAGTCCTAACATACAGTATGTGTGTACAGCCGCTTTACAGACACATACTGTATAGCAAAGCTGTACACTACAAAGTACGTGCCCTGCAGTTATGCATTATTCCCTTTGATTTGCCCCCTCTTCTTGTACATTTTAGCACACAGTGAGGCCCTTGTTTATGGGTTCATGTTGAAAAGGGCATCACGATGGGTGCTGAAATGCTGGATGGGTGAGTAAAGGGGTATTTCCATATGGGATATTTACAGACATATTGATAGGATATGCCATAGATATACAATAGGAGCGGGTCTCACCTCAGAGCCCTACTCCTATCTCAAGAATAGGGTCCGGAAGTGAATGGGGAGCAATCCACCCATGGCCACCCTCCATAGCCGTTGGCTCATTTATGCCCCTTTCACACGAGCGGGAGACTCGCATGTCTCCCGCAACGCATCTACAGGGCTGGACTCGGCACTGACAAGGATCGCATATAATGCTCTGCGATCCCTGTCCGTGCCGAGTCCAGCCCTGTAGATGCGTTGCGGGAGACATGCGAGTCTCCCGCTCGTGTGAAAGGGGAATTATAGCTATCAGACTGCCCAAAATAGCCGAGAGTGCTCACTTTGTGAAGTCCAATATCAGTGAATGGAGAGGACACAGCACATGTGTGATGTGCTCTACATTCATAGCAGTGCTACATTCTTATTATAGGAGCAGCTCACAACGGTGGGACCTGCAGCTATCATACATTTATGGCATAACCTTTTAAACAATTTATTAATTTTACTTGGGCTGCTTACTTCTGTATTTTTGCCCTTACCAACAGACTTTTTGCTCCTTAGCAATAGAATAAAGCCTGTATTACACTGGCAGATTTTCTCGTTCATCGAGTAATTGGTGGCAATATTACATTGCCAGTTGATCGCTAAGGAGCAATACTATGAAGGCTCATTAGCGATCATCTGGCAGTGTAATACTGCCACCAATTACCCGATGGGGACAAGTGATGGAATAACGATCACTCTATCCCATACTGTGGAGGAGATCACTGCATATAATAGCAATGATCTCCTTCACAGTATGGGGAATTGCTGGGGAGAAACTCTTCCTTTTCGACAATTGCCTGCAGAATCGGGCAGTTAGAATTTTTGGTGACACATTTCCTTTAAATAATTGAACTCTATGACGATGCAGGAGATCTGAAGTTCTGTATCGGCAAAACAGAGTTGTGAAACATCAGACTTTACAATTCTACTTATTCCAACTGTATATACAGACGTACTTTATCCATGTTCAGTTAGGAATACAAACATGTGTCATTCCTCAAATCTACTTGTAAATTGTTAATAACTGTACAATCCGAAGAATGAAACAATCCGTCATAAGTCAAACAGTAAAAGACAAGTTGTTGCACTGGAATGTACTGGAGTCAAACAATGGGAGAATTAACCCTAAAGTTCTTTTACACGGCTCAAAAATTGGCCATTTATTGGGGGATGACTATTTGTAGAAATGCTTGTTTCTGATAACTGACCCATGTGAAGGTTGCTGCAATCACCCAATGAACCAGCAAATGCTCATTAATAGGGTGATCGTGTATTTCAGTCGGCACCAAGATCATCTTTTCTGTGCAGCAGATTAGGGATGAGCGAATCGACTTCAGATGAAACATCCGAAGTCGATTCACATAAAACTTTGCTAGAAACTTTATTATATTGCATTGGCTCAGATGAACCAAAATTATTATTTTGCGAAGTCTTGTGAGACATCGGGTAATAACTTCAAAAATTAATTTGTACTGTTACAGACCTTTTCCCGAACTCGGATTCAGTTCCAAGTGGTACCTTGGAACCAAACCCGAGTTTGGGAAAAGTTTTTAACAGTAGAAATTAATTTTCAAAGTTATTTCCCGAAGTATTGCAAGCACTCGGTCCATACAGTATTCAAACGAAGTTTAATGTGAATCAACTTTAGATGTTTCATCCGCAGTCGAAGCGCTCATCCTTACAGCAGATAATGGTCTATAAACCTCCCCATACAGAGAAGATGATTGCTGCAAATGATCAGTAAATTGTTAGGAAAGAACGGTTCATTCCAAATGTTTATCCTCACCTTACATCAAAGAACACTTTATGATGGCTATAAAATGCCAGTTGTGTCATAGGGGCTCAATACCGGAAAAAAAGCTTCAGTCTTGTCCCCATTCATTGTCAATGGGGACAAAACTGAACTGAAGAGAACGGAATGCTCCTAAATGCATTCCGTTCAGTTCTCTTCAGTCTCCAGACCGGAGAGCAAACCACAACATGCTGCGGTTTGCTTTCCGGTCTGGGCATCCGCACCAAGACGGATCCGGAATGACCTCCAATGCAAGTCAATGGGGACAGATCCGTTCGGTGTGACACAATGGTAAACGGATCCGTCCTCCATTGACTTTCAAAGGAGTTCATGACGGATCCGTCACCTTGCACTTTCCCTCCAGCAGGGGGCGCTGTGGGGAAACTTACCCTTGTGCGCGGTCCTCCTCCTCGTCGCTGGTCAGGTCCGGAGCTGGGACAGGTCGGGAGCTGCTGGGACAGGTAAGTAACTATCCCCCCTCCTCCTCCTCACAGTGTCTGACACGTGTGGGGCAGGAGCGCGGTTCCGGCCCCACACGTGCACCTGCGGTAGCACGGATCCGTCGGGACCCTTCACCCGCCGGATCCATGCTGTCGCTAGTGTGAAAGGGGCCTAAGCCCAGAAAACTGGTGTAGGAGAAAGATAATTTTCCCCCATAGTGTCAAGAGTGACGAGAACAACTCATTTAATCTAATTTTAGATCAGAGAAGAATTCCGTTAATCTCACTATTTATTCACTCTGGGTCTTGGGAATATTTGGCCTCACATTTCTCTACGATGAAAACACTGTTTAGTGGCAGATCTGTGCTGCTACCATCGTGAATAATTTTCTGACGCTCTGCGCTAATATGTTTTTTTATATAATGTAATGAGTTTAAAAAGCATATCATATAAAGACACTGAGGGTTATTTATGAATTAGATTAAATGTACGGCCAGAAAACCTATAGGCAGCCTCAGGTCGCTGCTGCCCATGGAGAATAGTTATATTACAAGTTAATAGAGATTTATGTTGTGTCCTAATGTGTTAATATTAGAGGTTTACGTTAAATTACAGAATACCTAATAATATTACCTATGTTCATATTGCTATGAAGAGATGGTAACTTTTGACCTAGACTGCTGGTAGAAAACTTTAGCAAGCATATGTATTTACTGCAATACATCCATACCTACATACCTATAGGGTACATCTGTTAAAGGGTATTGTCCCATGAAAAATATTCTAGTTTTCGAACCAGTACCTGAATCTGAATACTTTTGTAATTGCAAATATTGAATTGTATTGAGTTATTCAATAAAATGTCAGTATGGCGCCACCTGCGGTTTGTGTTTGCCTTATTTCTTTGACCTGCTCACTGAGATGGTCTCACATGCTCAGTTTCAGCCTTCAACTGCCTCCTGAGCTGTGATAGGGAGAGCTGAGACACGCCTCCTGAACTGTGATAGGGAGAGCTGAGACACGCCCCCTGATCTGCAGCAGAAAAGACACTCACCTTGAGCTACCAGTTTGATATAAATCTAGCAGAGCAATGAACGGGGAGATCTCTGGATCCATATAAGGTACAGGGCTGGTTCTAGCTTTGTTAAAAGGTGATTGTCTTATTGTCTTTTCTTTTTTACATTAGTCATGGGATAACCCATTTAATGGTTATTTTACATTAATAACGGAGACCCAGCTGCATATACTAAAGTGTTGGTAGCAGCACTGCAGCTTTTATAAAAACTACAACTGCCAGCATGCACACTTGATCAAATGCTTCTTAGAGCTCCTATAGACGTGAATGGATCATGCTGGAAGTTGTAGTTTCACAATAGTGTGAGTGGCGGAGGTACCTGACCCCTGTCTTACATAAATGTAGCTGATTAATGCTATAGCAACAGGATTTTTTAATTCTGTTTCCTGAGCAAAATTATTGTGGCAACCATCTTGTCTGAGCTGTTCTTAACAGCATTTAGACATATACTTTACAGCAGCCACTTGAGTCATAGACACAATGGACAGGAGGGGACCTCATCGACTTTTTTGGGAGAGTTTATTGGGCATGCTCTGTGACCTGTGCAGATGTCAGGAGGGAGTAGATAAGCTTTGACAATCACCTATCGTGAATGCTGCATCATGTGTTATCTATACACAGAGGTGATATCTGTCATTCTAATCCTGTGTGTAATGATAAGCAGATAACTGCAGTTAAGTGATGGGTGCAGACCAAAAAGTACCGCTTTTTATTAGGCGTCGTGGCCAGTATGAAAATTGCAGGATTTTGTTTTTTGTTTAAATACAGATACTGACATGGAAAATAAAAAATAACCACTAAAAATTCTTTAAAACCGTGCTTAACATAAAAACGTGATTTAAATAATAGTTTATTTTCTGATGACACGTTCCCTTTAAGGTGAGCCTTTTTATGTGAAAACAATACAACATTTGGGGAGATTGACTATAACTGGCAATGCACTTAGCAGTCTAACATCCAAGGAAATCATTTTATAGTGTTGAAAGGTACGCTCCTAATGGGATGATTGATCAATAAGCATCTGCATGTTTTGATTTTATTCACTTGAAACCCAAGACATAACTCTCCTTTGGTAAGGAGCATGTATGTGTTTGTGATGGGTCATAAATCATCATCTGGTGTACAATGTCCAACATTGTATTGGGTTACTCCAAATCGATTGCTTACACACAGCATGTGGGGTTTTCCTCCAGAGATCTCTTCTGGTTAATGCAAATGAACACACATAATTTCACCACGACTGAATTCTGGAACATTTGATCTATCAAAGTCACATGGATTAAACTTCTTAAATTCAGCATTTGTGTTGGCTCTGATTGCTGGCTCTGTAGACCTTGGATTGGATATAGAAAACCTATCCATTTCCTCTCCAGTTACTAAGTGAAGGATTGAACATGATTAATTCAACTCCCTAAGTGCCACTTCCCCTTCTCTCTACATATAAAATGCTAAAACAATATAAATTTGGATAATTGACTATTGTATCCCTATTGTCATGTGAAACAGGCATTTTCATCAACTCTCACACTGCCTTTTCCAATTTCATAGACATTGCAACTAAATGACCCTGACGGTTATTCACAGACCTTAAATCATAACCCAGGAAATGTTTTCACTAGCTGAAAATGCAACTTTTTCCTGGAGGAAAGGTGCCCACCCAACCCCAAAGTTATACAATGAGGATCCTTCATGGTGGGTGCTGCTTCAGGTCCCAAGCAAAAGTTGTAATGACACATGTCTACCTTTGAATATCATTTTACAGACAACATATGGAATTAATCTACATAAAAAGTTAAGTAACTATGTAAAAACACTGCAATACTTATCTTCTACTTGAGTTACGGAAATTGAGTTACAGCTTGGATTTTAGTCCATAATTTCATACATACTTCATTCTTCAGAGGAGTCATCTCTAGAGCATGTTCGGATAATTTTACTGTTTTCCTGTAGTACTGTTTTCCTGTAATGTATGACAAAGTAAATGTATCACAGGAGCTGAACCCAACTCTTAGGCACGTGTCTAACAACAAATGTGCTGCCATATGGCGTCTTCATATTGGGTTGTATTACAGACACAATTGTCCCATATAAGTGGCATTTCTAAGGGTGTTTACTTGGATAACATGATATCCAATGGAGTATGCCTCCATATAAAAAAGAAACAAGGCCCTTTAAAGGAGTTATGCACCTATTGGGGGGAGGGGGGGATTGGCAACCCCCTCCTGAGTAGACCCCTGAAAGAAGCATTCTTACCTGCTTACCGCCGCTTGCTCTTGGCTTCTTCACTCCGAGGTCTCAGCTACTCCACCGGGTCCCCAGGATGTAAACTTTATGTTTGATGTCACTGCAGCCAATAACTGGCTGCAGCAGTGACCTGCTCCCTTTGTGACCATTTGTTATGATGCAAGGGGAGCAAGTCACCTCTGCAGCCAGCTATTGGATGAAACTGCAGTAAACAGGAAGTTTACATGTAGGGAGACCAGCGGAGCACCTGAGGCCTTGGAATGAAGGAGCTGGGAGCGCAGGTAAGTATGCTTCCTTTTGCAGGTCTGTCCATGAGGGGGCAAAACTCCCTCCCCCCGTATTTTTGCGCCGTCTGAACGGGGCCTTAAAAATATTAATTTTTCATTTTGGAAATAAAGTATATTATTAACTTCATGCGGTCTGCCATTTCTGTATAGGTATTTATATTGTCCACCAACTGAGCAGTCTCTGCGAACGATAGTATCTGCTCACTTCTCCAGTATTTCACTTCTGTCAGGGAGCACTCGGTTGGTCAACCATCTACACCTGGATGGAATAAGTTTCGTGGATATATCCAGCAAAGCCAATTCTGGTGTAAGTTCAATATTTATTGAACATAAATCTGATATTAATTGAAAAGGTCCTCTATTTCGGGCTGTCCCACCAAATATGGATGAAGCTGCCCGAGGACTCAGTTTCATCAGCAAGCATCATTATGTATAGTGGAAAACTTACACATTTTTTCTGGAACTAAATACCATCTCCACTGTATTTTACAGGCAATCCGGGAAGCTATAAGTGAGGAACATGAAGATGTGGAGTCACTGTGGGTACAAATCAATGGAGCCAAAAACAATAATAAAATATTAATAGGAGTTTATTATAAACCCCCTAGTATACCAGAGCCTATAGAAAATCTACTTCTAAACAAAATAGACGAGGTGGCAAATCATAATGAGGTTGTTATTATGGGGGACTTCAACTACCCAGATATAGACTGGGAAACTGAAACCTGTACATCTCATAAAGGAAACAGGTTCTTGGAAATAACCAAAGACAATTACCTTTCCCAACTGGTTCAGGACCCGACTAGAGGGACGACCATACTGGACTTAGTATTAACCAATAGACCTGACAGAACAACAGGTGTGCAGGTTGGGGGACACCTGGGAAATAGTGACCATAATATAATAACCTTCAAATTGTCATTCAAAAGAGTGTTTCTTCAGGGAGGAACAAAAATACCAAACTTCAAAAAAGCAAAATTTAGCCAACTAAGAGAGGCCATAGGCCTAACTAACTGGGACAAAATCCTCAAAAATAAAAATACAGCCACAAAATGGGATATTTTTAAAAGCATCCTAATATCTAATTGTGAGAGGTACATACCTTATGGGAATAAAGCAGTAACGCCCCCCTCCTGTGCCCAGCCCACCTTCTTACTTGTCCAAAACACGCCTAATCAGGGACGGACTAATGGCCCATGTTAGCATTGTAGGCCGCTGCCCCCCTCAACTACGTCACGGCAGCTCTGGAAACCAATCGCAGAGCTGCCTGCTTCGCCCAGCCGAAATCTCGCGGCCCCCTGATTAGGCGTGTTTTGGACAAGTAAGAAGGCGGGCTGGGCACAGGAGGGGGGCGTTACTGGGTTCCCTAACGCCCCCCTCTGGGCTCCTTCAGAGAAAATTTACATAGCAGAAAAAGTAAAATAAAACGAAAACGGAAGCTGAAAAGAAAGATTGGAGACCACATCTAGACTCAAGGTACTTTACTGAACATTGCTATAGTTTTAGTTTAAAACACTAAAATCATGTGACAGATTTCCTTTAAGGAACAAGAAAAAAACAATGTGGATAAACAGAACTGTAAAGAAAGCAATAAATGACAAAAAGAAAGCATTTAAATCACTGAAACAGGAGTGTGGCGAGGAAGCTTTGAAAAACTACAAGGAAATAAATAGAATATGTAAAAGACAAATAAAAACAGCCAAACTACAGACCGAGAGATTAATCGCCAAAGAGAGTAAAACTAACCCGAAAATGCTCTTTAATTATATAAATGGTAAAAAGTATAAACCCGAAGGTGTCGGCCCCTTACAGAGTAATGAGGGGGGAGTTGCAGAGAGCGATGAGGAGAAAGCAAAGCTATTAAATATTTTTTTCTCCACGGTATTCACTGAGGAAAATAAACTGTCAGATGAAATTCAGAATATAAAAGTAAATTCCCCATTAAAAGTGCCTTGTCTGACCCAGGAAGAAGTACAGCGACGTCTTAAAAAGATTAAAATAGACAAATCGCCAGGACCGGATGGCATGCACCCATGTATCCTAAGAGAATTAAGTAATGTCATAGCCAGACCCTTATTTCTGATATTTAAGGACTCTATACTGACAGGGAGTGTTCCACAGGATTGGCGCATAGCTAATGTGGTGCCAATATTCAAAAAGGGTCCAAAAACAGAGCCTGGAAACTATAGGCCGGTAAGTTTAACATCTGTCGTGTGTAAACTGTTTGAAGGTTTTCTAAGAGATGCTATCTTGGAGTACCTCAATGAAAATAAGCAAATAACTCCATATCAGCATGGCTTCATGAGGGATCGGTCATGTCAAACCAATTTAATCAGTTTCTATGAGGAGGTAAGTTCTAGACTTGACCGTGGCGAATCAATGGATGTCGTATATCTGGACTTCTCCAAAGCATTTGACATGGTACCACATAAAAGGTTAGTATATAAAATGAGAATGCTTGGACTGGGAGAAAATGTCTGTATGTGGGTAACTGGCTCAATGATAGAAAACAGAGGGTGGTTATTAACGGCACATTCTCAGATTGGGTCACTGTCACTAGTGGGGTACCACAGGGGTCAGTATTGGGCCCAATTCTCTTCAATATATTTATTAATGATCTTGAAGAAGGCTTGTACAGTAAAATATCATTTTTTGCAGATGACACTAAACTGTGTAAAGTAATTAACACAGAAGAGGACAGTACACTGCTACAGATGGACCTAGATAGATTGGAGGCTTGGGCAGAGAAGTGGCAGATGAGGTTTAACACTGACAAATGTAAGGTTATGCACATAGGAAGGAATAATACAAGTCACCAGTACATACTAAATGGTAACACACTGGGTAACACTGACATGGAAAAGGACCTAGGAATTTTAGTGAACAGCAAACTAAGCTGTAGAAACCAGTGTCAGACAGCTGCTGCCAAGGCCAATAAGATAATGGGTTGCATCAAAAGAGGCATAGATGCCCGTGATGAGAACATAGTCCTGCCATTTTACAAATCACTAGTAAGACCACACATGGAGTACTGTGTACAGTTCTGGGCTCCTGTGAACAAGGCAGACATAGCAGAGCTGGAGAGGGTTCAGAGGAGGGCAACTAAAGTCATAACTGGAATGGGTGGACTACAGTACCCAGAAAGATTATCAAAATTAGGGTTATTCACTTTAGAAAAAAGACGACTGAGGGGAGATCTAATAACTATGTATAAATATATCAGGGGTCAGTACAGAGATCTCTCCCATGATCTATTTATCCCCAGGACTGTTACTGTGATGAGGGGACATCCTCTGCGCCTGGAGGAAAGAAGGTTTGTACACAAACATAGAAGAGGATTCTTTACGGTAAGAGCAGTAAGACTATGGAACTCTCTGCCTGAGGAGGTGGTGATGGTAAGTTCAGTAAAAGAGTTCAAGAGGGGCCTGGATGTATTTCTGGAGTGTAATAATATTACAGGTTATAGTTACTAGAGATGGGTCGTTGATCCAGGGAGTAATTCTGATTGCCTGATTGGAGTTGGGAAGGAATTTTTTTCCCCTAAAGTGAGGAATATTGGCTTCTACCTCACAGGGTTTTTTTGCCTTCCTCTGGATCAACTTGCAGGATAACAGGCCGAACTGGATGGACAGATGTCTTTTTTCGGCCTTATAAACTAAGTTACTATGTTACTATCTTTATATGATTTATGCAGTAGGAAAGTTTCCAAGACCATTGAGAGGCCCGTTGCCATTCCGTGATCCTAAAGCTTTTCTGCATCTCGCTCCCACTTGTACGTATGCAACAGCTTACCTCTACCTATTGAGCACAATAGTTCTAAATAGATAATCGAAATACCCCCTCGAACAAATCTATCTAGAATAGATGCATAAATATATTAAAAGTTAAAGATTTTTGTGGAGAGTTTTTAATAATCTTCAGTAATGCTTCTGATTTAATAAAGGAGTGGAGCTGCATATATTGAAAGTAGAAGTTCGCAGATAAATTAAATTCGGTCACCATATCCATAAAGGTCTTGAGCTTCTCCAATACATAAATCATCCAGAGTCAAAATACCCGATCTCCAAGAATTCAGATTTAATCCCAGAATCATTAGGCTAACAATTTCTAGAGAGACATGTTTTGCAGTAATATCATACCTTCTCCCTCCCATATTTTGACCAAACTATTTATGTACCAAATAATGATATTGATTCATTTTTATGCAATATTTCATCCCATCCCAACAGCAAACAAATATATGTCCTTCAACGATTTAAACCTAGACATTGATGTCTCCCATTCTACCTATTCTAGGTCAGAAACATTTAACAGATGCATTTTAATTGGTCAAAAAGGACCGCTTTTTGATATATTAATAAGATGGGAACACCCATCCCTCCAAACTGGGGGCTTGTTATCCTATATATGAGAGTTGATAGCATTCTGGGCTTCCCTGATAAACCATTTAGGGAAAGCCATCGGGATGCACCTCAAACCCTACAAAATAATAGGCAGAGTATTGATTTTAAAGAAGAACTCCCGCAAAAATTTTTATTCCATGTCCTGCTAGAAATGTACATGATGTAATCTGTAGCGAATGTCATTTTCTTACCAGTGTCTGTATTTTTGAGTTATATCTCCCTGATGTTTCTCATCTGTGTCATGGAATCAGGAATCAGACTCAACAACTCACACAGCATCTTATGTGTGGACAGGAAGTCTAATTCTCTATGCATTTCTATGGAAGCCTCACTTTCAGTCTCATAGGAATGAATAGAAAAGTAACTGGCTTTCTGTCTTGGGTCAGTTGGAGGTCAGGGAGTTGGTCACATGACACAGTTACAATTAGAAGAGAAGGGAAAACTCACAATTACAGTCTCTGATGAGAAGATTGCATTCACTACAGATTATATTGTGCACCTTTCTAACAGGTCAGAGAATAAAAAATTTTGCGGGAGTTCTTCTTTAACCATCTTGATCCTAGCTATCCAGGACAAACGGGTTCTTCTCATAGCCTTGATTTTATCTTTTACTCAATGTATTACCCACTCAGCATTGCTCCTAAACAATGATTCTATTGAATCCGCTAGAAATATTTCCAGGTACACCAGGCTGTCCTATACTATTGTTTATGAATAGTTCTCCTTTAATATCTGGAGTAGTACAGCATTCAGATTTATAACCATGATATTAGACTTTGTGTCATTTATCTTATAAAGAAAGGGGAATGAGTGGCTCACCTCCAGCTATGACAAATGGATTAGGGGTGGGAGGAGAGACCTGCTATTATAATACCAAAGGACGTCCACATAAAGGGTTATTAACACTACTATGTCCCTTTACAAAGCAACAGAATCCCAGCTGTGAGAAGTCATTTTGGAAAGTGACGCTGGACTTCAGACGCCGGTTCCGGTGATACACTCACCCACGTGGGACGCCGCGGGAAAACGCCGGCGGTAGTGCGATCAACGTTTGACATCTGAGCAGCGCACCCGATCCACACAGACTCCGCGCGATCCCCACACGCAGAAGGCCCTTTTCGGCAATCACTGCAAACACACAGCCCGCATCGCAGGAGAACTTTAAAGGCCGGTATAACACTCAGGAGATCGGGACTGGTAACGTACTGAGTTTCCTTATCGTTAACATTCAAGTACAGTGCAATTCCCGGCTGGAAATATTGAAACAACTGTATAAGAATAACTGGCTTGATCATAAAACTCAGGAGAATACGCACTTTATATGATACAATGACCTCATAGACGGCCGCATTTTTTTGAACTTGTACCTAATTTTTTTGAACTTGTACCTAATTTTAATCTATTTTTATTTTTTATTTCTTATTTTTAATTTTTTATTTTTATTTTTTATCACATTCTTTTATTCTTATATTGCTACCTATAGCCATTAGAGAGTTATGTTTTGATATACTGGCGCCAGTTTATAACCATTATTAATCTCACAAGAGTATTTTATGTTATGCTACAATTGATATTTAATAAATTTAATAGATTTATAACAACCTATTGCTTGCAAAAATTGAACACTACCAGATAAAGGTGTGCTCGTCTCACTACAAACTACTTATCCAAGCCTTCATTTATCTTATACTGAACTGCTAAAGAATAAGCATTTAGTACTTGCTTTAGGGCTCCCAATGAGGATACAAGATTTACTCAGGAAATTATAATGTCATCTGAATACAAGTTTAGTTTGCAAGTAAGTGTCACGGTCATTCCTGCCAGAAAGTCGTCTAGGCTTGCACATGTGACATAATCTGACATGTTTTCCTTTTTGAGTTGTTGCTGTTTACCACACCCCTTCCCCTCAGCTGTTGCGGGTGTGGTAATTGTCTTTACCCTATTTATTCCTGCTTCTACCACAGTTTCTTGCAGTTTATAGTTTCCGTAGACATTCTGGTGGATTGGTGTGGTTCTCTACTGAGATCCGGTTGCTTCCATTTCTTCTTAAAGATAAGTGTCCACTTTCCCTTTTGTGTTTACCCTGCTTTTCCCTGTTGTGTTATTTGGCCTTTTGGAGACTCCTGTTCGTCCTTCCTTTGGGAGGAACGGGTAGACTCAGCCCTGTCAGTAGTTGCAGGGTCCTATAGGGTAAGTTTGGTTTAGGTTCCTGTGTATGAACTCGCCTACCATTGAGGCCTCTTCATACTGTAAGTCAGTCAGGATTGGTGTCAGGGTTTCCGGCAGGAGGTGACCTTTTCCCTTTACTTGTTTCCTGACCTCTTCCCCTTCCCTCCTACGCTTGGTGTGGTTTTCCCCTCCACACCAGAGTGTGACAGTAAGGTTTCCACACTATTTCCACACTTCTACACTATTATGTCTTTTATACTATCATTAATTCTTATTGCATTGGCTAAAGGATCAAGGGTCAAATGAAACAATAGGGGAGAATAGGGTATTCGATAGGGTAATCTCTCTTGATAAGAAACATGCTGTAGGTCTTGAATAAAGTGCAAACACTGCTTTAAGAAAGCTCCCCCCAAAACCAAACTTAATCAGAATAGCCCTCAGGAACCCCCAACGCACCCAATAAAAAGCCTTTTCGGAATCAACAGATAAAAGTACAGCGAGGGCGCCCAAGGACTTAGCTACTTGAAGCAATAACTCTGCGTGTGGCATCTCTAGTTTGCTTATATGGAATAAAGCCCATCTGATCTGTTGATAGAAGCCTCATAATTATAGACCTTAACCTCTCAGCCAAAACTATGGCGTAGATTTTTATATCAACATTTAACAGAGATATAGGTCTGTAACTTGAGAGTATCACTGGGTCTTTCTCTGTTTTGCAGTTTATTACCTTAGCTTCTAGCAATTCTTTGGGTGGATCATTACCCTCTGCAAAGTAATTAAATAGTATAGTTAAAGGGGTATTCCCATCTCACAAATGTAGTTTGTATAGTTAGATATAGCCATACCAATATTATTACTAATAGAATGTATTTATATAATATGTACCGTTTAGAAGATTTGCCTATTTGTATATCCATTGTCCCACACACATCAGTCAGGCCGTTGCCCCTAGTTACGACCACCATGGCCATGTAGTAGTGGTGGTCGGCTTGCTGCTTTTCAAACCTGCTCTGAGGTAACTGCTGTATTGTGAGCGCACATTGTATGAACATGCGGAGACACATCTTAGGGTTGTAGCATATCTGTTCCAAGATCAGTTCATCCCTATGGAGCAGGATCCATTTATAAAGTCTGCGTTTTGGACGGTAGTGTCCAAAACGCAGATGTGAAAGTACCCTAAGATGTGTCTCTGCATGCTCATGCAATGTGCATTCACAACACAGCAGTTACCTCAGAGCGGGTTTGAAAAGGAGAAAGCCGGCCACCATTACTACAGGGGCAACGGCCTGACTGATGTGTATGGGACAATGGATATACAAATAGGCAAATCTTCTAAACGGTACATTTTATATAAATACATTCTATTAGTAATAATACTGGTATGGCTATATCTAACTATACAAACTACATTTATGAGATGGGAATACCCCTTTAAGAGAGGTGTTAAAATATCAGAATATTGTTGGTAGTATTCTGTTATAAATCCATCAGGGGCTGGTGCTTTCCCCACTCTCAAACATTAACCAGCTGTTGAACCTCAGACAATGTTATGGAAGCATTAAGAGTATTCTTTTGACCTTCCTCCACAACGGGTAGGTCAAAAGAATTAAAAAAAAACTGTTAACATATTCTAATGAGGGAGGGCTGAACATCTCTCTCTCCTGCAAATGATAGAGATCATAAAAATATTCTGCAAGGGATTCTATAATTCTAGATGAATCACGGGTAATCTCACCATTCTTCATTTTTATTTTCTCTATCCTATTCAACATTCTCCCTCCCTTCAATCTCTGGTTGAGCATCCTATTATAATATGGTCTCTGCTATACGGTCCTGTGATATCGGCGGCCATGTCAAGGACCGCCGCTTCAGGCAATTTTGCACGTACAGGTCTTTAAGACAGAGGGGCAATACTAGCCCCAAGTGATATTTGACCTGGTACTGATTGTGGAGTAGTCACTTAGACATATGTAGCAGACAAAGGACGTAGAATATTAAGACTATGATATTGAATAGCCTATGAACTCCACATTACTGCAATTGTCCTGATCCAGTAGGACAACATATATGCACAATCACAATTGCCCCCCCTGTACCAGAATCACACTAGAGTGTTTTTAAACCTTGTGTGTTCTTTATAGGGGTTATATATGAGTCCTTTTAAGGTATCTAATAAAAGTTTATTTTTATCTAATAAAGAGGTTCTGAAAGGGATCATCATAGCCTTAGGCTATTTGTATATGACTAGTTAATCGATCTCGAACCAAGGGGTTGTATTTCTTGATTCTCAGGCCTGTAATTGACATCATAGGTAGACCTCAACTATGAGAGACAAAATGAGAAAACAAATCCAGAAAATCACATTGTTTGATTTTTAAAGAATTTATTTGCAAGTTATGGTGGAAAATAAGTATTTGGTCACCTACAAACAAGCAAGATTTCTGACTCTCACAGACCTGTAACTTCTTCTTTAAGAGGCTCATCTGTCCTCCACTCATTAACTGTAGTAATGGTACCTGTTTGAACTTGTTATCAGTATAAAAGACACCTGTCCACAACCTCAAACAGTCACACTCCAAACTCCACTATGGTGAAGAGCTGTCGAAGAACACCAGAAACAAAATTCTAGACCTGCACCAGGCTGGAAAGACTGAATTTGCAATAGGCAAGCAGCTCGGTGTGAAGAAATCAACTGTGGCAGCAATAATTAGAAAATGGAAGACATACAAGACCACTGATAATCTCCCTCAATCAGGGGCTCCACGCAAGATCTCACCCCATGGGGTCAAAATGATCACAAGAACTGTGAGCAAAAATCCCAGAACCACACGGGGGGACCTAGTGAATGACCTGCAGAAAGCTGGGACCAACATAACAAAGGCTACTGTCAGTAACACACTACGCCGCCAGGGACTCAGATCCTGCAGTGCCAGACGTGTCTCTTTGCTTAAGCCAGTACATATCCGGGCCTGTCTGAAGTTTGCTAGAGAGCATTTGGATGTTCCAGAAGAGTATTGGGAGAATGTCATATGGTCAGATGAAACCAAAGTAGAACTGTTTGGTAGAAACACAACTCGTCTTGTTTGAAGGAGAGTGAATGCTGAGTTGCATCCAAAGAACACCATACCTACTGTGAAGCATGGGGGTGGCAACATCATGCTTTGGGGCTGTTTCTCTGCAAAGGGACCAGGACAACTGATCCATGTACATGAAAGAATGAATGGGGCCATGTATCGTGAGATTTCGAGTGCAAACCTCCTTCCATCAGCAAGGGCATTGAAGATGAAACGTGGCTGGGTCTTTCAGCATGACAATGATCCCAAGCACACCGCCAGGGCAACGAAGGAGTGGCTTTGTAAGAAACATTTCAAGGTCCTGGAGTTGCCTAGCCAGTCTCCAGATCTCAACCCCATAAAAAACCTTTGGAGGGAGTTGAAAGTCCGTGTTGCCCAGCGGCAGCCCCAAAACATCACTGCTCTAGAGGAGATCTGCATGGAGGAATGGGCCAACATACCAGCAACAGTGTGTGCCAACCTTGTGAAGACTTACAGAAAACGTTTGACCTCTATCATTGCCAACAAAGGATATATAACAAAGTATTGAGATGAACATTTGTTATTGACCAAATACTTATTTTCCACCATAATTTGCAAATAAGTTCTTTAAATATCAGACAATGTGATTTTCTGGATTTGTTTTCTCATTTTGTCTCTCATAGTTGAGGTCTACCTATGATGTCAATTACAGGCCTCTCTCATGTTTTTAAGTGGGAGAACTTGCACAATTAGTGGCTGACTAAATACTTTTTTTCCCCACTGGACCTCTAAGGTCCTGATGCGTTTCCCCATGAGTGTTAACATAGGTTCTTCAGAGGACTTTGTACAGCGCATCATAGAGCTGAACATAAAGTGCAGCACCGATAAAGCAGTGTAGTGTGGCCATGCTTGACCTACTTCTCCTTCAGATGTGGGAGCTGGATCCCATTCTCAGTATTGGTCCGGGTCCCAGCAATCAGAACCCTGCTGCTCAGGTAGTTAAGGCCTCTTTCACATTAGCGGCAGCACGGATCCAGCAGGTGAAGGGTGCTGCCGGATCCGTGCTGCCGCAGGGACCTGTGTGGGGCCGGAACCGCGCTCCGGCCCCACACATGTCACACAGTACAGACACACAGACATATACACATACAAATACACATACATACTTACATGCTCCCGGCAGGTCTCCACAGCACAGTACAGGAGCAGGACGGCGCTCAAATAGGACGATTCCCCACAGCGCCGGGTGGAATCGTCCTATGTGTGCGTCGTCCTGCTCCTCCTGCGCTATTGTGACCTGCCAGGAGCATGTAAGTATGTATGTGTATTTGTATGTGTATATGTCTATGTATGTTTATGTGTATATCTGTATGTGTGTATGTATGTATGTGTGCAGGTGACAGATCCTTCATGAACTCCATTGAAAGTCAATGGAGGACGGATCCGTTCACCATTGTATCACACCAAACGGAGCCGTCCCCATAGACTTTCATTGGGGGTCATTCCGGTTCCGTCTTGGTGCGGATGCCTGGACCGCATGCTGCGGTTTGCTCTCCAGTCTGAAGACGGAACGGAATGCTTCTAGGAGCATTCCGTTGTCTTCAGTTCAATTTTGTCCCCATTGACAATGAATGGGGACAAAACTGAAGCGTTTTATTCCGGTATTGAGCCCCTATGACGGAACTCAATACCAGAATTATAAAACGCTAGTGTGAAAGTAGGCTAATCTATATTCTGTGGATAGGGGATAACTTTTATATTGTCACATCCTCTGTAATCCCCTCTATCCAGACATGAGTGATGTTGTATCAGGCTGTGTTGTTGATAGCACAATTGCATTGGGGATTGTCCAAGTGAACAAGGTGACACCACTTTGAGCTCGACTTTCTCTGTATGCTGTACTTTCTTGCTATCAATGGTAACAATAATTGGTCAGTCTGAATGAAGGTAAACTATGATAACCAGCAGCACAATCTGCTCCTACTGACACATTTACATGGGTAAATATTTTTGCCCAAAACAAGCACCAATCGATTATATAGCATCTCTATTAGTGCCATGAGATGTAATGCAAGAATTTGGTTACACAGGGGTGATATACCGCCAACAACTGATGATTTTTGATTCCACATAAGGGATGCAATCACCCGTCAAACAATCGTTTTCTCGTCGGTTGGGTGTTCACAACAGATTTACATGTGATAATGATCAGGCAAACTAATGTTCAGAGGATCATTTGTAAAAGGGCACTTACCAACTAACCACTTTGATGTAAAGCCTGTAGCAATTAGACTATGGATCTATGGAAACTGTTTACTTCAATGTATATCTATGGTAGTAAAAGGTACGGTGCAATAATTCTTTCATTCATAACTGTTGTGTGACTACTAAAAGGAAAATGTTGAGATTGTAATATTTTACCACTTCTGTGGTCACTATAGTGTCTAGCCATACTGATGCTGAGACCCTGATTTATCATTATTCTAGAATGAAACACTTCTCATGTTGATTCTCATCTGCTAAAGACCTTTCATCACGAATTACCTGATCCATATCTGGCATTGTGTGGCAGGAGCTCTTCAGCATCATCAGTCATTTTAGACCAAACAAAAACAGGATTTTCCTTTCCTTATGGTGCCAACCTTATCATTTCTGTAGTCATTGTGTCCCCTGCCCCTAATGACTGACCAAAGACTCCAATGAACTTATCTGAAATTCTCTATGGGATGTTGAAGTTTCCTTTCTGGTCTGTTGGTGATTGTATCTATCACTGGTGTTATTAGTTCAATGATATCATTCACGTTGCTTATGTAAAGCAACTATAAGACCTTTATCCATTTTATTTTGTCGTCAAGGCTATAATAGCTGTTCGAAGAGCCTTTTTATAACTTTCCTCTTCAGCTACTGATGACCCAAGGTCCCCTTTATCCCAATATATACCAAAAAGAATGTCCTTTTGGCATTCATTGGCATGTATGTATGTATATATATATATATATATATATACTGTATATATATATATCTTTTTTAAATATTAATTTTTTATTTTTTGCTAAATTGAATAGTCTAGTTGACTGATTTAATACAGAAACATCCAGTAAAAAAATAATAAAAGAAAAAAAAATAGAGACATGTCAAATGTATTGATCGTTGGGGATCTGAGTGCTGAGACACCCACTGATCACTAGGACAAGGAGAGAGAAGCTCTTGCATCTCTTGCGGTCT
The DNA here is from genome assembly GCA_900303285.1 of Rhinella marina. Lineage (NCBI taxonomy): Eukaryota > Metazoa > Chordata > Amphibia > Anura > Bufonidae > Rhinella > Rhinella marina. Next base: position 37,252 of record ONZH01023356.1, read on the forward strand.
CTTCTCAGTGCAGAAGACGTAACTGAGATGGATCCATAGCCTTTCTATTGAATCTGTCTCGTTTCCTCTCAATTTGCGAGCACTTCTCTCTCCTCGTTCTAGTGATCGATGGGTGTCTCCACACTCAGACCCCTACCGATCAAAACTTTTGATATGTCTCTATGATGTATCAAAACTTTGCTGAGAACTCAGTGACTAGTGTTCAGTGAACTTGCAAGTTTGGCGTTCGGGTTATCAAAGAATTCCATAATGGATTCCATTACAACAGACCATAACAGAATTCTAGAGGCATTCCATATTGCATCCTGTCACAATAGAAGTCTATGGACAGCATAGACTTCTATTATGATGGAATACAATACAGAATGTCTCTTATAGGCTTCTGTGGTGCATGGCTTCATAGAATTCCGTTATGGTCCGTTGTAATGGAATCCATTATGGAATTCTTTGATAACCCAAACGCCAAACTTGCAAATCGAAAGTTCGCTCAACACTATTAGTGACCCTTTAAATTATGCCAGGAGATAAACTACCATAAAAAGGTCTGCCAGCAGATTTCTCCTTTCTCCCCATTGATCTCCAAATATATGCTTATCTCAGTCAAGAGTGCATGTATATGGCGGAGTCAGGAGAGATAACTGTCGGCAAAAAAAAGCATTTGTCCGACAGCTATTGAAAGTGTATGGGGATCGTTCGGGAAGAGAATTAAGATTAATATTGGCTCCAACACTGTTTATCGTCTGCTTTATCTGGGTAAACTAGTCTAGAGTACTGTTTACTTTACAGTTGTTCAGGGGTGGCACATCTCCAATTCCAGCCTCAGGCTCCCTCGTATACCTCACCCATTCTGCTGTTTCTTATTTGTTAAGAAAGGTTGGCATGGGCCCAAATATTCCATTTATTAAATCAGGCACATTATGGACCATTTGGAAAGTGGTGCAGAATTATAGTCATTTCTTTGAATGAATTTATCTAAATTCACATGCAGTTTGAATAGATTTATAATCAGAACGTGCCTCATTTAAATTTCTATCCTAGTTTCCTACTATCCTATAGATGCCTTAACATTAACCAGATAAGCTGTTTCAGACTGCAGTGGTGCCAGAAACTGTACACTGTATAGAGCTGGAGGCAGACAGCTCCATACACTGTGTAGTGGCCATGCTGAGGTACTGCAGCTCAGCTCCCAACCAAGCTTCAGTACACTGGTGCCAGAAACTACTCAATATGAGCATATTACTAGGGGCACAACATAAACTGGGGAGCACAATGTGGGCATATTACTGGAGGCACAACATTACTGGGGGCACAAAGTGGGCATATTACTGGGGGCACAACATTACTGAGGGGCACAATGTGGGCATATTATGGGGGTGCACAGCTGGGCATATTGCTGGGGCACATAACTGGGGAATAATTACTATGTGGGACAGTAAGGGGACTGGGTGGGATTAGGTGTATAGTTATGTTTTGGGGGGAGTTAGAGGCGTGGCCTAGTGCCAAAAAAATTTGAAGAGGTGGCACAATTTGTCCCTCTTTCTCCATCTCCAAAGTTGGGAGGTATGCTTTAGGTGCCTATCACAGAATTAGTCTTAGGGCTCATGCACAGAGTCGTATTATGTATCAGTGTTGTAGAAATTATACAGTAACTCTTATTTCATACAGACGTTTCTGGAGGTGTGAATACAGGGGGGCATTTATCATTTGAGATCCTTTTCATGTCACTTGTAAGTCTGGTTTTGCATTGTGTGGCTGCACCAAATGTATGAAATGGTGCACAGTGTTCGTGTATTTGATGCAACTGCATTGTGTTGTATGACTTAGTCTTAAAAATACAATAGGCAGCTGCCTGGCGTAGGATGCAACTTTTCTAAGACATTTCAAGTGTCCCATATAGTAAATGTGCCATAATCAGGGGCGTTGCTAGGCTAAAAGATTCGGGGCCTGGGCCCCTGATGTTTCCTCCCAGGCCCCGAATGTCCTGCCTGCCTGTTAGATACAATTGTATTGCCATCCTCAGGACGGCAATACAATCGAATCTAAACCACTGCACCAAGATGTAGGACCTGTGGTGACATCACAGGTCATGTGATCGTGCAGTAGCTGAGAAGGACCTGCGATGATGTCAGGAGAGGCTCCACGGAAAAGAACTCTAGGGGGAAGAAACTCTGCTGAGGTCTGCTATAAGGACAGGTAAGTGAAGAGAGAGTAATGCTGGGAGTTGTAGTTATTTAACTGGGATTGTATGTTAGGGATTAAGAGAGGGATTTTATTTACATGGGACTGAATGTTCAGTGGGTGAGCCTATTAACGTGGGACTGTATGTTGGAGGGGGCTGTGGGAGGGAGTGATGTTATTTACATGGAACTCTACGGCGGAGGGTGGGAAAATAATTTTATTTACATGGGACTGTATGGTGGAGGGGCTGAGGAATCATCATTGCTGAGGGCACTAAAGGGAGGAATACTACAGGGGGCATTATAACAGGAGGGGGCGATATAAATACTGGGGCACTGTAGGGGTATTATAAATCCAGGGGACATTATAGATGTTCTTATTACTAGTGGGGGCTCTATAGGATGGTCTTATAGATCCACCTTATTTCTACTAAGAGCACTATGAGGTGGGGGTGGGGGGTTATTACTACTTAGGGCTCTGTAGAGAGCTTTATTACCACTGGGGAACAATAGATGGCCTTATTTCTTATGGGCGCTCTGTGAGGGCATTATTAATACTGTAGGGCTCTTATACTAATGGGGGCACTCTAGGAGAGCATTATCACTGTTGGGTCCAATAGGGGGCAGTATTACTAATGAGGGCATTCTAGAAGGGGATTACTATTGGTGGGACTATGAGGAGCACTATTACTATGGTGGGGGGACACTGATATTTCTTCAGGATAGTATTTGGAGGTTTTGGAGGGGCACAGCGAGGAGCAGGATAACACTGTGGGGGCTCGAGGATGGGGGATGACGATAGAAATGTGAGGAAGCTAAGATGTCCATGTGTCACATTCTGCAGAGAAGAGGCTGAGAGAAGATGTCCGGACCAAATGGAGAAGATCTACATCAGTGGAAACGTCACCTGGAGGCCCTGGATGTGAAAGGTAAGTGCTGCTGCGGAATGGGGGGAAGGTGATCGACTTAGAGAATTGGGCTATATGCATTGGGGCTTGGGCCCCGGATCGTTTGAGACTCTAGCAACGCCCCTGGCCATAATCCAGGTCTAATCTTTGAAAAGTGACACGTCTCCAAAATGTGGCAGAAATGTTGCAAAAATGTCACGATTGGCATGTCATGGAACATTTTTACAGCAAAAACTGGACATATTTGGACGTATCTGGGGGGGGTTGAATAATAGTGACCACAGTATAAGTTTTCAGGTATCCTTTAACACTGGAGGTTGCGATTTTCTGTTTTTGCGTTTTTGTTTTTCACCCCCCACATTCCCATTGCCATAACTTTATTATTTTTCCGTAAACATAGCTTCTTGAGGGCTTATTTTCTGTAGGACAAGCCATATTTTCTAACGACACTATTTAATATTGCATACGATGTAGTGGGGAGCTGGAAAAAAATTCCAGGTGAGGTGGAATTAGAAAAAAAAATGCAATTCCTCCACAGTTTTAAGTTGTTTTTTTTTTTTTATAGCATTCCTTAGGCATTCCCATTCATTCTCCAGGTCAGTATAATTACAACAGTACCGTTACTTTTTTTAGGAAGGTGAAGTGACCAAAAATAGTGAATTGGCCAGTTTTATTTTTTTTTTCGTTACGCCATTCGCCGTATGGGATAAATGTTGTTATATTTTAATAGTACAGGAGTTTTCACAGGGGGTGATTTGAACTTTTATATTTTTAACTTTTTTTATATTTAAAAAAAATTACTTTTTTTTTAAAGTCATCCAGGGTGACTATAACTGGCAATCATTAGATTGCCCACTGTGTTCTGTGATGGCTAACTAGCCTTCTCAGAGCAGTCCATTTACAATATACCAATACAATGCTGCCACCTTCAGGCCTGTATTGGTATCTTCTAGTAATAGCTAACTAAGCCTTCGTTTTTCACTCCCTGCCTTCCCGCAGCCACATATGTATTAGGGCTTGTTTTTTGCAGGACAAGTTGCACTTTCTAATGGCATCATTTATTGTTGTATACAATGTTCTTTTTTAAGGCGTTTCCTATGTGGTAAAACTGACCTGTTACCTTCATTCTTTAGGTCACTAGTTTTTTTTCTTGTGTTTTAATACTGAAAAAATAAAAACTTTGGAAAAATTATTTTTTTCTTTTCATTGCCACATTCTGACCCCCATAACTTTTTTATAGTTATGTTTACAAAGCTGTGTGAGGGCTCTCTTTTTGTGGGACAATTTGTAGTTTTTAGTAATACCATTTTGGAGTGTGTACGACTTTGTTCGCTTTTTTTTCAATTCTTTTTCGGAAGTGAAGCGATGAAAAAATGGCAAATCAGCCATTAGGATTTTTTTCCATTACAGCCTTCACTGTACGGGATAAACACATTTATATTTTAATAGTTTGGCATTTTGGGAAGCAGTGATCCCTATGATGTTTACTTTTAATTGTTTAAAGGGGGTGATTTGAACAGTTATATACATTTTTTTAATATTTTTTAAAAATGTTTAGGTTTTTTTTTTTTTACTGTTTTTAGGACCCACAGGGGTCTAGAATATGTGATCTTCAGAATGCTTTTAGCTTACATTGCAATGAATTAGTACAGTGGTCCCTCAAGTTACAATATTAATTGGTTCTAGGACGACCATTGTATGTTGAAACCATTGTTGAGTGATTGGTTCCAAAGCCCAAAAATGTCATCCAAGATCACAGAAAATGAAGATTTAAGAAAATAAGCAGATAACTAAGACAGATAAAACAAGTCCTTACATATACTAGCCAGGAATAGCTCCTAACGAGCAACTAATACAGATATTTTACCAGAGAAGTGGCCTTGATTGGTTGGATCTGAGTCTGAGGCATTGTATGTTGAGTCTGGTTTCAACTTACGATGGGTCAGAAAAGGACATTGTATGTTGAAAATACTGTATCCTGAGGCCATTGTATCTTGAGGGATCACTGTACTGCATTATAAGCCCAATTTGCTGTTATACTATGAAGCCCTGCCACCTGCAGGCCTCTGATACACTGGGTTTCTTTAGAGAGACTGACGGTATGTCCCAAATCGCTGAGCTGGGGAGGCGTTCCAGGCCCGGAAGCCTTCACTTTTGGATTTTCAGCACTCAGATGCCTTGGTCATATTTGACCACTGCATTTCAGGGTTTAATTTTCTGCAATCGCCGTTATAGCTAATCTCAGATATTACACCTGGGTCTATGCTTTTTAAAAAAAATAGAAACCTGGTGGCTATAGCGCCTGCTGCGCTCGTGAGTGAACGCCATATTTAAAGTGACGACTTCCACATGTAGGGCGCTGGTCGTCAAAGGGTTAATAAGATGTTTCTAAGGATTATAATAAGAGTAGAGGAGCTACAAAAACAATAAACCTCTGGAAGACCTATTTTTACCAACTGAAGGACCTCATACAAATGAGAGTATTGTTGGACAACAATCTATTATGTATGGGAAGCTGCCACCTCTTGCCAGCTTCTGCAGGACTGATTGGCATCTGTCTTCCTATAGCAATCAGCAGCAGGGAGGGGTGGCAAAGCAATCGCATACAGTGTATTGCGAGGACACCAGCAATTTGCTCAATAATGATTTTTCAAAAACTACTGGTTCAGTTCAAGAGTGACCCACTGTTTTGCTCACATTCTCCATCACCAGTTTATGCTGTCCTCAGGGAACCGTAAAACTGGTGACAGATTCCCTTGAATGGCATAAACCAGAACAATGTCCTCAGAAATTAAAGTACACGGGCAAAATGGAATATGTTTAAAACTCTCTTAAATATGTCCCGTGAAAGAATTATACCTTGTGAAATAGAAATAGGAAAAAAAAACAATGTGGTGTAAAGGGTGCATTAAATATGAAAATAAACTGTTTAAACTACTAAAACAAGAAGGTAATGTGAAGAAATTGAAGAACTATAGCGAGAAAATGAAAATGTGTAATATACAAAAGCAGCTAAGATTGAAACAGGATCATTGCCAAAGAAAGTAATAATCCAAAAAATATTCTTCGATTACATCAATATTAAGAAATTTAAAACTGAAAGTGTTGGCCCTCTCAGTAATAATCTGGGTGCAATGGTGGAGGAGGAGGAAATGGCCACTTTATTAACCCCTTAATGACCAGGCCTGAAAAATCATAATGACCAGAAATATTTTTTGTTTTTGCCTCTCTGCATTACAGCAGCTGTAACTTTTTTTTAAATTTTTTCACTCACATGGCTGTCTAAGTAATGTTTTTTGTTTTTTTTGTTTTGTTTAGGGATACGTATAAATTATAGTGTAACATATAATGTTTTTTGCTGCAGAAATATAGAAAAAAACCCTGATGATTACTGAAAAAAAAAGTTATGGCTCTTGGAAGGGAGGAAAAAAGAAATTTTGGCAAAAAAAATTGGCTAGATGCTTTAAGGAGTTGTGCAAGAATGGGGAGGAAGGGGGGAGGGGCATTAACATGTGATCCTCTGATCGCTTATACCATAGCCTGCAATAGTATACTACTGCAGTCTATGGAATTTTGACCACCTGCCTATTAAGCCATGTTACAGGAATGGCTTAACAGGCAGTTTGCTATGGCAGGCCTGGGAGCGTTCACAAGGCCCCAGGCTGTTATAGTATCCAATCAGAGCCTTGTGATTTCACTACTGGCCACAGCATATGAGGGGTTAAATGGCCAGAATCACAGTTAACTCCTGATCCTGGTCATTGTGGCTGGGTGTTAGCTATAATACGCAGTTGGTAATCTTTTAAAACAAAGCATGCACTCTTTTTCATGCCTTTTTTTTCCATAGGCTTTTCTATAACAGTTTAAAGTGCTAAAATAAAAACATAAGTAAATATCTACCAGGGATTTCAACACCTGTAACACATGCAGATTTTGCAACAGAAACATAATGAATCTTCCATGAAACCTGCATCAGAAAAAGTCTGCAATGTCTGGAGTTAGCCTAAGGCTCTATTCACTCTGCAGTGTTATGTCTATCCACGGGGACATACACAGGCATCCAGTAAAAAGAAAGGTATAGGCCTTGTTCACATGTCAGTTATTTGATCAGTTTTTTACATCAGTTATTGTGAGCCAAAACCAGGAGCGGGTCAAAAACACAGAACAAGTGCAGATCTTTTCATTATACCTTATTTATGTGTAGCCTTCACCCCTGGTTTTGGCTCACAAAAACTGATGGAAATAACTGATCAAATAACTGATGTGTGAACAAGGCCATACTGCAAAGCATTTTTTAACATTGGAGTATGTGGCCTAAATCAGGCACTATGGGAGACATCTGTTAAATCAGATATGTCAGTTTTTTGGCTTAAAAAAGTTGCAAGTCATAGCAACTGCACTGTTTTCTGCGACATTTGATCAATTTTGCAACATATGATGTTCTTTGCCACTTTTCAAAGTGGTCTGTGTTTAAGAGGTGAACGTGAAATTAGACCTAGATTATGGCTAATTTACCACGTGCGACTTTTTTAAAAGTTGCATAAAAGTCACTACCTATGGCAAGCAATTACCTGGTGTACTTTTACACATATAGGTCTAAACCACATTGCACCTACTCCAAACATATTATTAAGGTGCCCCAGTTCATAAATTTGGGGCAGGTACACAAAGCAATGACAGGCTTATAATTGACACAAAAACAACCGCAAGTGCTAAATGCCTCCCTATGTTCTGACATATACCTTTAATTTACCATGTTGATGTAATGAGAATAGACTGTAACACAAACCCAGCACTGAAACTGGAATTATTGACAGTACTGTGTGTAGATGTGTTAGGCTGACCCCTAGTGGTCATACAGAATAAAGCAATCCATGCTGCTGAGGGATTTGGTAATTAATATGCCGATATGGTTGCTAGCCAGCAGGGTTGCCAACTGTCCAGAAATCTCTGGACAGTCCATAAAAATAGGTGACTTTTTTCCTGTGTCCATGAAAAAAATTGATGTGTCCGTGATTTTTTTGATGCTGCTGGTACTTGACTAAATTATTTTGGTGGTAATTATCATTATTTTAGAGCTCACGGTAAATGCTGGTAATTAGTTCTTATCAATATATTGAGCTATAGACATGCATTACTTCTAATCCTTATCATTCATTATGGTTTTCCAATTTGTCCGTAAAAAATGTTGTCTGTCCGTGATTTTGGGATAAGTTGTCCAGAAAAAAGAAAAACTTTGGTTGGCAACCCTGCTAGCCAGTAATAATTAGTTATCAACTGAACTGACACAATGTGTGTCGGCACTATTGTTCATATTGATTTACATAACCTTTCCGGTTAGTCTTTAGAAATAGATATGATTGTTAATATACCAGAAGGTTCTCCTAGTCATTTAAAATAGGTTTCAGGGACATTTCGCTCTGAAGGTGTTGCATTTTAAGCATAAAATCAGGTAATTCACTGTACATACTCAGACTGGGTGACTGAGTGGGTAACAACTCCTGGGCACTAGTCTCTTTAAAGGGTTATTCCCATCTTAGACAATGGGGGCATATCTCTAGGACCTCCTCTGGGACCCGCACCTATATAGAGAACGGAGGGTTGAAACGAACGGAGGGCGCACTGCGCGTGCGCAGCTGCCCTCCATTCATTTCTATGGGGCTGCCGAAAATAGCTGACCCACACCTATATCGAGAACGAAGCAGGGAGCCCTGTGCCTGGAGAGCTCCGGGTTTCACAGGGTCCGGTCAGCACCAGGCGCATCTCCCCGCTGCTCCCATAGAAATGAATGGGATGGCCACAGCTCCCATTCATTTCTATGTAGCTGACGGAAATAGCCGAACCAGCGCTTCAGCTATTTTCGGCGGCCCCATAGAAATGAATGGAGGGCAGCTGCGCATGCGCAGTACGCCCTCCGCTCATTTCAACACTCCGTTCTTGATATAGGTGGCGGTCCCAGAGGTGGGACCTGCACCTATCAGACAACAGGGGTATAACCGAGCGATATGCCCCCATTGTCTAAGATGGGAATAACCCTTTAATATATTTATAAATGATCTTTTAGGGTTATTTAATAAATATGAACTTTTGAAGATAATACTAAATGTGTAAAGTAATTAAAGGGGTTGTCTCATCTTGCCGTTACTAAGGTGAGATGAAGCTAAGCCTCCACCACCTGGTGGAGCGATGGAAACAGTATAGCACAGCATGCTATGCTCATTCTGCAAAAATTCATATTAAGTGGCCACAGTTGGTCCATAATTTGAGTATAGACCTTGGCTTTTAGACTACTTTCACATCTGTGCTTTCCCTGTGCTTCCGTTTTGTCCACATTCATTATCAATAGGGACAAAACTGAACTGAACAAATCGGAATGCACCAGAATGCATTCTGTTTCGTTTGGTTGCGTCCCCATCACGGACAGAATAATGCTGCAAGCAGTGTTTTTCTGTCCGCAATGTGGTGTGGGCAAGATGGATCCGTCATGACTCACAATGTAAGTCAATGGGGACGGATCCGTTTTCTCGGACACAATAGAAAACGCATCCGTCCCTCATTGACTTTCAACAGTGTTCATAACGGGTGCAGACGGTTGAATTATTGTGATGGAAGCGGTTTTGATGATCCATGAGGGAACCAGCAAAAACGCTGATGTGAAAGTTGCCTTACCTGCAATAGAAGCAAGATCTCCAGATGCATGTACTTTATTAAAAAAAATATATATCCCACTATAACAGATCTTGATTGACAGCGCCAGGCAAGATGACTATGTAGGAACCTTAACCTAACCTGTCAAAGAAGGAAAGGGAGGAGTTAACAGAGGAAACAGGAGGAGGAAGTGTGCACAGAGTGACTTGGGACGGCCCTCAGTGCACTTACCCGCTCATTTGACCACTAAGTGATAGGCATTATTACATTCAGCTGAACTAGCCCAAAAAAGCATTGTGCCTATTTTAAAGGGGTTGTCTAATTTAAATACAAACTTGAACATCACCCCTTCTACAAGTGCTAAATGTACAAAATAAGTGAAACTTACCCCTTTTCTCTGTGGTCAAGTCCTCCCCATCACTGGCACCAGCTTCCTGGCAGAGGTGGTAATGTTCCCTGTTCACAGGTCACCATGCAGCCAATCACTGCCCCCAATAGTACACAGCCAGGATGTCACTGCTGATTGGCTGCAGCAGTGACCTATGTGCACAGAACGTCACAACTGCAACTTAGAAAAGGAACAGCAGCGGGGAAGCTATAAGTAACACTTCTGTTATTTTAGCACCCGTACAAGGGCTCCCTGAGTTTTTATTTGGCACGGACATCCCCTTATTTTTCATTGTGACAGATTCCCTTTAATAATGTAAGGTAAGCTCAAGATGCTAATAAAATGATATAGCACCTAAGCTACATGAGAAAGATTTTTTTGGTGAAATGGCATAATGCACAGATTGTCACAAAGATTTTTTTCTCCTTTGAGTTTATTAACTGTCTTATTTTCTTATTTATTAACTCTCTTATTAGAAACATCTGTCAAATTTATAGGGGGTTAAAATGGATTTGGCAATGTTGTTCAGTTATTCAATCAGCTCGTTTACGTCTTAGGCAGCTGACAGAAACATGTGCGTTGAGCCTTGACAAACCCAGAGGGGACTTTAAATGCAGACGTCATGTTCCTTTGTTTTACAATTTATCCGTTTTTTTTTTTTTTTTTTTCATAGAAGGGGTTCTCAACTTATTGAAGGGTATAGATACCTTTGCACTTGTTCATTTGTTTCCAAATACAAAATGAGGCAATTTTTAGAAATAAAATTTATTTAAAAAATCTACTTTGTCGTTGCAGTGTCAATGCAATTTGTTTGTCAATGCAACACTACTCCTGGCTGAGTTAGCTCTCTGCACTACCCTTCCCTACACTCAGCGTTACGGCTCATGCACACGACCGTATGTGTTTTGCGGTCCGCAAAAAATGAATCCGCATAAAATACGGATGACGTCTGTGTGGCTTCTGTCTTTTGCAGAACGGAACAGCTGGCTCCTAATAGAACAGTACTATCCTTGTCCGTAATGCGGACAATAATAGGACATGTTCTATTTTTTGTGAAACGGAAATACGGACATAGGGAAACGGAATGCACCTTCCATTTTTTATTTGCTGACCCATTGAAATGAATGGTTCTGCATACTGTGTGCAAAAAAAAGGAACAGACATGGAAAGAAAATACGTTTGTGTGCATAAGCCCTTAGACACAGTAGCAGGGAGGGCGAGGAGATTGTACTGGACACATCAGAGTGTGGATACTGAGGAAAGCAACCTGAATAGAGATGAGCGAGCACTAAAATGCTCGGGTGCTCGTTATTCGAGTCTAACTTTTCCCGATGCTCGGGTGCTCGTTTCGAATAACAAACCCCATTGAAGTCAATGGGAGACTCGAGCATTTTTTGCAAGGGACCGGGGCTCTGCCTAGGGAAGGCTGGGTGAAAACCTGGAAACCTCAGAAAATGATGGAAACACCACGGAAATGGACAGGAAACAGCAGGGGCAGCATGCATGGATGCCTCTGACGCTGCCTAATCCCACCATTACCCCAAATTCTCCTAGTGGGGCATGTGTGGTATCGATTCTTCTCAGTTTAAAATAGTATATGTCCCCTATCTTGGGACCATATATTTCATGGGTTTTTCGAACACGGAAAAGGAAAAAGAGCTTGCTCTGGCCAGGGGAGTGTCTTTTCTACTGCAGCTAAGGGGACGTGTCCATACTCTGCCTATCACAGGTCAGGAGGCAATTAAAAAAAGAACCAAAAAAAATCTGTTCTTCTTATCAGTTCAAAATCTAATACGTCCCCTATCCAGGTAAATTGTAGCAGGTAGAGCACAGGAAAAATTTAGCGTGGGCCTGTATGTGGACATTGAGGGCTTGTGCACGCTGGTAGTGGTGGAACCCCCACTTAAAAATTTGGCATCAACTGGTACAGCTGTCAACATTGAGCTTGAACTAGTGGGGCATGTGTGGTATCGATTCTTCTCAGTTTAAAATCGTATACGTCCCCTATCTTGGGACCATATATTTCATGGATTTTTCGAACACGGAAAATGAAAAAGAGCTTGCTCTGGCCAGGGGAGTGTCTTTTCTACTGCAGCTAAGGGAACGTGTCCATGCTCTGCCTATCACAGGTCAGGAGGCAATTAAAAGAGGAACAAACAAAAATCAGTATAATATCTAATACGTCCCCTATCTGGGTAAATTGTTTGGAGAAAGGGCCTGTAGGTGGGGGGCAGGCTGGGGGGAAGGAGGTTGAGCTGGAAGAGCCAGAGGAGTGCCCCCTGGGCTAGCGTGTGTGGTGGTGACAAC
>ONZH01023358.1:0-60031 GCA_900303285.1 Rhinella marina
GACATCACTGTGTTTATTATCCCTGTACAGTGACATCACTGTGTGTATTATCCCAGTACTGTGACATCACTGTGTTTATTATCCCTGTACGGTGACATCACTGTGTTTATTATCCCTGTACGGTGACATCACTGTGTTTATTATCTCTGTACTGTGACATCACTGTGTTTATTATCCCTGTACGGTGACATCACTGTGTTTATTATCCCTGTACAGTGACATCGCTGTGTTTATTATCCCTGTACAGTGACATCGCTGTGTTTATTATCCCTTTACAGTGACATCTACTGCTGCCTGTTATATAGTGCACCACCACAATACTCCCCCCCCACTCCATGAACTGCCACTGCTGCCACTTATTATATTTTATTATTATATTATATAGTGCCATACACCCGTAAAATGTGCCTGCTCAGCCTTTTATATAGAGCGCCACTGCCATAATCCCCCCTCCCCAGCATTTTTGCCTACTACTGCTGTCTGCTACTGCTTATTATATACTGCACCAATGCAGGGTCGGACTGGAGTACCTAGGGCCCACCAGAGGAAATAATTCTTGGGGCCCACCATAAAGAAATACCTGTGTTTGTTATCCCTGTACAGTGACATCACTGTGTTTATTATCCCTGTACAGTGACATCACTGTGTTTATTATCCCTGTACAGTGACATCACTGTGTTTATTATCCCTGGACTGTGACATCACTGTGTTTATTATCTCTGTACTGTGACATCACTGTGTGTATTATCCCAGTACTGTGACATCACTGTGTTTATTATCCCTGTACGGTGACATCACTGTGTTTATTATCTCTGTACTGTGACATCACTGTGTTTATTATCTCTGTACTGTGACATCACTGTGTTTATTATGTCTGTACAGTGACATCGCTGTGTTTGTTATCCCTGTACAGTGACATCGCTGTGTGTATTATCCCAGTGCAGGAAGAGGTAAGTGGTCTGTGTTTGTTTTCTATTTTTCAGGGTCGTGAATGCAGAGGACTACGTCGGATTTCGGTGGGACTACGTCGGACCAGCTTTTTTTTTTTTTTTAATAAAATGGTCAAACAGGGGTCTGGGGGAGTGTTTATTTCAATAAAATGTTTTATACTTGTGTGTGTGTATTTTTTTTTTACAATACTACAGTTTTAGTAATTAGGGCTATCTACAGACGGCCCTGATTACTAATACTGGGCTTAGTGCTTGCCGGTATGGCAGGCCAGCACTAACCCCAACATCTAATACCTCGGCACCCACCGCCACCAGGGGTGCCGGGAAGAGCCGGGTACCCGCAGGACCGGACCTTCTAAATTGAGGGTCTGGCTCTGGGGCGGCTGCAGGCTGGTCCAATTAGGCTGGGAAGGGCCAATAACCGTGTCCCTTCCCACCCTGGTAGTGCCAGGCGCTGCTGCTGGTTGTATCTGGCTAGCGAAGGAAAAAAGGGGGGGACACCACGCCATTTTTTTACAAAAATAATTAAATAATTTTTTAAAAAATGGCGTGGTGTCCCCCCCCTTTTTTCCTTCGCCAGCCAGATACAACCAGCAGCGGCAGCCTGGCACTACCAGGGATAATACACACAGCGATGTCACTGTAAAGGGATAATAAACACAGTGATGTCACTGTACAGGGATAATAAACACTGTGATGTCACAGTACAGAGATAATAAACACAGTGATGTCACTGTACAGGGATAATAAACACAGTGATGTCACAGTACAGAGATAATAAACACAGTGATGTCACCGTACAGGGATAATAAACACGGTGATGTCACAGTACCTCATGTCGGTGTCTTGTGCCCCCATCAGACCTCAGGTCAGCGTCTTGTGCCCCCATCAGACCTCAGGTCAGCATCTTGAGCCCCATCAGACCTCAGATCAGGGTCTCTGAGGTCAGGTCATAGTGCGCGCCGGAAGGGAAGACAGTGGAGCGTGGGAGCCGAGGACAGCGGCAGCGCAGCAGGACAGGTAAGTATGCTTTTTTTAAGTGGCTGGGTGGCTTGGGGCCTACCGGAGGATCTGGTGGGCCAGTCCGACACTGCACCAATGCCATACTACCCCCCCCAGTATTGTGCCCGCTACTGTCTATAATATAGTGTATCACTGCCAGGGGTGTAGCTAGAAGTGACGGGGCCCCACAGCAAATATTTCCACGGCCCCCCCCAACCCCCACAATAATAGGACAAGACTCATAATCTTGCGGAACGGAAATACGGACATACGGAAACGGAATGCACACGGAAGACCTTCCGTTTTTTTTTGCGGACCCATTGAAATGAATGGTTCCACATACGGTCCGCAAAAAAATGCAACGAACACGGAAAGAAAAATACGGTCGTGTAAACGAGCCCTGAAGGGGGAGGGGAGAGAAGAGCCCCTCCCCCTTACCCTGGAGCACAAGGGCTAGGGAAACTGTGAGTATGCAGCTGGAAGGCAGGGGCTGAGGACTCAGGACAGAGGAGAGCCATTGTGTTGTAATTAGGGGGCAGGGCCTATCTTCCACTCCGGGCCCCCTTCCCCCACGGGCCCCATAGCAGCTGCATGGTCTGCCTCTATGGAGGTACGCCACTGCTCATAATAAAGGTTATTACCTCTTCGTATGAAGCCCATGCACATACCTGGCGGTATTATGTGATTCATTTTAATTTCTGCTACATGCTGGTACATTTTCATGTAGAACTTTAAATGTATTTGAAAGGTTACCTAGCATGATACTGACCTATTATTGTAGTTATTAAAGCTATGCTTGAAAAACAATGATGCACCTATCACATGACCATGACAGATTTAACCAGCTAGAAGTAAAGTAAGAAGGTTCCTGTTTAATGACTGCAAGCAGAAAACCATGAGTATTTAATACAGAAAGTGTATTGGAATAAAATGTTTAACATTTAATTGTACTAAAAATAAGCTTTTTTTGCTGACATTGAAATATCCTTTTAAATCCATATTGCCACGTTGCCAGAGGCAAGCATGCCTGAAAGGACTCAAAATCTACAGACTCCTTTGAAGGCAGTTTATTAAATTATTGCATTATACTTATCTTGGGCTAAAATAATTTTACCAATTGGTCTTTATTACAAATTTACAAATTTGTCTTCTACAGCCTTCAGTTTCGCTTCTACTACAGATTTATTCCATGTGTAGATCTTATCCCTTCACTCCTGACAGCTCATAAGCACTCATTTAAAGGGGTATTCCGATTAGATGACTATTAAGTCGATGAGGGTCCTACAGCTGGGACTCCCATCAATCACAAGAACGAGGCCATGTATCCCATGCAGCCCCCCTGAAATGAACAGAGCAGCTGGTCTCATACATGCATTTATCATATATATATTATACATCCACTTCATTCATTTCTATGGGAGTTCCAGAGATAGACGAGTACATCGCTTGGCTATTTCCAGAATTCCCACAGAAATAAATGGAGCTGTCGCACACATGCCCACCATTCATTTCAGTTGGGCTTCAGGAGGTATGGGGCCCCTGTTCCCATTAATCGATGGGGGTCCTAGAGGTAGGACCCCACCGATCTAATAGTTATCCCATATCCTGTGGGTAGAGGATAACGTAATCTAACCTGACTACCCCTTTAAGGCAAATTCTTATCAGCAACAGTCGCAGTGAAATTGTTAGCTGTAGAGGACAAACTGTGGAGACTTTTTTTTTTTTTTTACTAAAGACCCATTGGAAAAAAGATTTGTAACCCAAGATAAGTAGAATACAACAATAAAAAATGCCCCAAGGGTGTCCATAACTTATAATTTCTAACCATATTTAAGTATAGCTAAGTAGAAGTAGAGAACCTCTTCATTAAACCATTTAAGCTGCCGAAGGTGGCCCTGGCTTGAGCAGACATGATATTTTGATCTATTATGTAATTCTCTTATAATATCTATCATATCAAGTCTAAACATAATGCAGTGCTATACATAGGACCTTATTGTCTACCTCCCTTTATCTATTTAGACTTTGAGAGTCCCTCAAAGTCTAAATAGAAGCATTTCCCCGGTTGCTCCTTATTCATAATCATCACCCATCTCCTATCTGGGTGAATATAGAGTCTTCCCTAATGACACCTTTAACTTGGCCCATGTTATTTTGGGGCTCAGACTCACTTCCAACTGACCTTAAAACTAAGGCCCTCCTGACCTTTTATGCTATCCAGATGTGGAGATCAGTATGTTTTAAGTCTGGATTCTAAGCCCCCACCTCCTTATCGCTTTACTTCATAATCCAGACTTTTCTCTGGGTATGGATACTAGGGTGAACTCCTGGTGGTCTGCCAAAGGTCTCACACACCTACATGATTTTCTTAGTAGGGGAAGTTATTGTCTTCTGAACAATTACAAACCAAATATTCCCCTCCCCAAAATGAAGAATATCGATTATTGCAAATCCTGTAATTTTGGCAGAGCACAATGAGGGTGCCTTTAAGTCCTCTCCTTTTGAGCGTTTCATTGTATACTCATTTGAAAGGGTGGGGTTGGTGTCTCAAATACATAACTTACTAAATACTCCAATTAAATATAAACTACCTTTTATGACTAAGTGGGAGGAGGACATCCATTGTACGCTGCCTTTGTCCAAATGGCATGCTTGTTGTGAGACTATCAGTAGGGGATGTTGGCAGGTCTCATTGGTTGAAACATCCTCCACAGGACGTACATGGTTCCTGAGTGGTTGTACCATTTTTACACCCCGGTCTCATCTCTCTGTTTTCGAGGATATGATTTTATTGGATCGATGTGCCATATCTGGAAGGCATGTCCTATTGTTAGCACAATCTCGACCAACATTGTTCTGTCATAGCAGGTATACTGGGTACGTAATTCTACAAATCACCATCTACATGCCTCATTGAGGACAGACCATTGGGACTGAGACATGATCCATTTAAACTGGGACAATTCCTTTTGTTAGCCACTCCTATTCATATAGCGGCAAAATAGCGTACTAATATGCTTAATATATCCGAGGTCATACAAAGAATGTATAGAATGGCCATCTATGAGAAAATTACCGCGATTCAAAATGATATGATGGATGCCTATCTGAAACTATGGCAGCCTTGGCTGTCCTCCTCCCATATCTTGCATAGGATAGATTATGTCACAATATGAAGTAGGGGAATGCTAGACCCCACCTGGGCTGATGGAGGCCGAAACATGACTTGTCCTTTTCCATTATCTTTCGGGATAATTAACAATGCTACTGAATTTTTATGTCTTTTTCATTGGGAGCAATGTTATTATTGTTTTTATTTTTAGTTTAATGTCTTTTGTGTTGTTCATGATAGACTGTATACTTAACTGCTGTCTTCTTAACCACCCCCTGCGCGGGGTTCATTTGGTCTTGCAGTCCTACAATTTGTAATATTTCTTTGTCCAACTTTCTTAATAAAGTATTTGAAACCAAATAGAAGTGTTTCACTTCAAGAGTCAATCTTATGTCAATGGTGTGGCAAAAAAGTAGTTTGGTTTCTTGTTATCTTTTTGTGTAATTTGTCAGACATTTTCTTCATCATTTCATATGATATAAGGTTGTTCCACCCATATATCGGGCTGTTTGGCAGTAGAGATCTCACAGACTGCTGTGTTTTTATCACCCTCTATTTTCATAGACAGCAGATTGAGGTTTTGGGCGTTTTCACTCATACTAAGTTGCAAAAATAGAATGTGAGAACGTGTTAAGGCAGAAATGAAACAGTAAACGCTCTGCAATAACCTTCCAAAAGATACTGTGCTGCAGTTTTGCATTCAGAGTGAGAAGTCTACTTTACCCACAGTCATCATTTTTTGTCCTTTCATTTGTCCTTTCACTGTTTTGTGAGAAATCTTCAATATTTTCTATTATTATGAATGTACACCGTACATTATGTGCTGTGAGAAAATGGGTTTTGTCTTCTAGTTTCCTCACAGAATACTGTATTTTGCTACTTTTATGGTCATGTAGCCAGTTGCCTGTACAGGTTTATAGTTTTCCTTTTTATTGGTTCTTTTCTTACTGAAGCAGAACAAACAATATGCCAGCTTAGACTAAAAGACATAAATCAACAACAGCATTATATTTTATACGAGGGATGATAATTTACAGCCATTTGTTGATAGAAGATAAAAAATTATATATATATATATATATATATATATATATATATATATATATCTTATAATACACTCTGATCAGTCACAACATAAAAATTATTGACAGGTGAAGCGAATAACATTGGGGGGAATTGGGGGGGGGGTAGTGTCAGGAAAAAGGGGTTGTCTCACTTCAAGTAGCATTTATCATGTAGACAAAGTTAATATAAGGCACTTACCAATGTATTGTGATTGTCCATATTGCTTCCTTTGCTGGCTGGATTCATTTTTCCCTATAGAACACACTATAGAAAAAAGCACCGGCCTCTCTGGTGGCCAGGGACCACAAGAGCTCACATAGGCTGGAGCTTTTCCCTATAGTGTGCAAGCACGGCCACTGATGCTGGATTGCAGGGTGGTCATAACCATGGAAACAAGGAGAGTATAATGTGATGGAAAAATGAATCCAGCCAGCAAAGGAGGCAATAAGGACATTCACAATACATTAGTAAGTGCCTTGTATTAACTTTGTCTACATGATAAATGCCATTTGCTGAAGTGAGACAACCCCTTTAAATTCAGATCTTAGTGCAATTAAGAATATGTGGGATGTGCTGGAAAAACAGTTTCAATCCATGACGGCTTAACCTTCAAACATGTCCCCAGCAGTCCTATTTTGGAGATATATAACTTTGAAAAAATACCTGTTGTCATTGGGTCATTAGGGCATCTCAGAGCAATGGAGTCACCTCACCTGTGAACCTTTTATCTTATTTTGATTGACTTTCTTTCTAGCATGAGATTTAAGCAGTGCAACAATGATGTTTAGATGCTAGAAGGATATGTTTTGTTCCAAAACCCTGTCAAAAACCTAATCCTAACCTGATCAAAACCTGATTGTGTACAGGAACCATCAAAGTTGCATTTTTAATAAGCTGTATACCTTTTTGTAATCAAGATTTTACAACTGATGACCTATCCTATAGTGACTGTTGAATGTGTCATCACTCGGCCTAGGAAAAGCATCACGAAGGCCGTGGCGCTGCCTTCTCAAACAGCTGATCGGCGGGGGTCTCCGGTATCAGACCCCCACTGATCAAATACTAGTGACCTTTCCAGAGGAAAGGTCATCAGTATTAACATCTTGGAAAATGCCTTTAAAGGGGTAGTCCCATTACTGACAATGGGGGCATATCGCTAGGATATGCCCTCATTGTTTCCCAGAGGTAGGACCCACACCTACGCCGAGAACGGAGCAGGGAGAGTGGTGGCTGGAGGACTCCGGATTTCCTAGGGTCCAGCCACCGCCAAGCTCTCTTCTCAAACAAGCGAATGGGAGCGGACTGCCCTTGCACGACACCGTTTCCCCCTGCCACCCTTACAAATGAATGGAGGATGGCTGCGCATGCGGGATCCGCACTTATCAGACAATGGGGGCATATCCTAGCAATATGCAACCATTGTCTTTTATGGTAATAACCATTTAAGTTCTAATTGAATGATATACAGTGTTTAATATCATATTATTGTACAGATCATAAAAATGAATAAGCCTTGCAGTTTACATGCTGTTAAAGGGGTTCTCAGAGTTATATATATTGATGACCTATCCTCAGGATAGGTCATCAATATCAGATCGGCGGGGGTCCGACACCCGGCACCCCTGCCGATCAGCTGTTTGAAGAGGAGGCGCGCGCCGTATCAGCGCTACCTCCTCTTCATTGTTTACATGGTGGCCGACACGGGGGTAGTGGTGAGTAGGTGTAATTACACCTAACTGCCCCATTCATTTCAATGGGAAGAATCGCTCCCATACAAGTCTATGGAAGTGATTCTTCCCATAGAAATGAATGGGGTGGTTAGGTGTAATTACACCTACTCACCGCTACACCTGTTACGGCCAGCATGTAAACAATGAAGAGGAGGCGCGCACAGTATCAGGATCACCATATCAAACAGCTGATCGGCGGGGGTCCCGGGTCTCGGACCCCCGCCGATCTGATATTGATGACCTATCCTGAGGATAGGTCATCAATATATATAACTCGGAGAACCCCTTTAAGAATGATCCAGTGAAGTGCTATCTACTTACATTGCATACTGCCATCTTGTGTTCAAAGTGTAAAGTAATGTGCACATCCATGTAATGGGATGAATGCCGTTGGTCACCCATGCACAGTTGCTTTACCCACAACCAGATTTTTACATAGCAATCCTTTATTCACTGCAGCGCAGCCAATACAACACAGCTTTCTGTCCTGTTTGTCAGGTAAGGATCAGAGACTCTAAAGTAGCCCGAGAGTATAACTGAGAAGACTGCTTCTGCAGAGGAAGCAAGAGGAGACTTTTATATCAGCTGCCAGAGGGGAGAGGGGACTGATTCAGCCTGCCAATCCCCAGCAGCACAGATTAGCAGCAGCATAAAAAAATGATGAAATTCCATTCTAGAGACACTTTAAATTATTTTAAAAGCTATATTAATATTAGCAGCCTCTCAGAACTTTTGTATGAAAATATGAAAATGATCCATGGGATAACCCCTTCAAATGGATGAATATACATTAAAGCAATTACATGACAGAGCAAAACATTTCCAAGCAACTTGTAATCGTTTTCTGCACATCATCAATTTAGAGGTCATTTTTGATCCATGCAAAACTCCCACACATATTTAATAAAGGAACATCTGTTTGCACGTATTGTTCCGATTATTTGGTCTTGGATAGTGAGCTTTCAAAGCTGGCGTTTTATACTAATGCTTTTTTTCTCTTTGTGTTTGTGATTAAGTGATGAGAGGTTTGTGTTTGTTTATGTCATTAGTATTTTTCATTTGCATTGGCAGCATTTATCAGGAAGCCATTTCATATAAAACTCCTCTATTACAAGGTGGATGTTGAATGTGTGTTTCTGTCTGCCTATCCTTCCCTAAGTGGTTTCGTTTCAACTATCCAAAAAATGTTTGCTTTAGTTTTTATAGTGAATTATATTCTCCTTATGCTTTCTAATTATCTGTCTTTTAATGCAATTTAAGAACTTAAGATGTTAATTTAAAAAAATATACAACATTCTGCAGACATATCGCAAGGTGGTTATTAGCACGGAATAGCAATACTAGACAAATGATGACAACTGTTTAGTGGAGTCATACAGTACATTACAAATTCACTTTTTTTCAAATTTGTTATGTTGCACCCTTGTGCTAAAACAAAAATAAAGTTAAAATTTCCCCCCATCATTCTGCACTCAGTACCCCATGATAAGAAAGTGAAACATTTTTAGAATTTAGAATTACAATTTTAGAAATCTTTACTACTTTATTGAAAAAGAGAAACTAAAATATTAAATTGACATAAGTATTCAGAGCCTTTACTCAGTAATTAGTTGAAGCATCTTTGGCAGGGACTGCAGTCTTCAGTCTTCTTGGGTATGATGCCACAAGGTTTACACACCTGGATTTGGGAATTTTCTGCCATTCTACTCTGCAGATCCTCTCAAGCTTTGTCAGGTTGGATGGGGACCGTCGATGGACAGCCATTTTCAGGTCTCTCTAGAGATGTTTGATTGGATTCAAATCAGGGCTTTGGCTGGGCCACTCAAGGACATTCACAGAGTTGTCCAAAAGCCACTCCTGTGCTGTCTTGGCTGTGAGCTTACGGTCATTGTCTTGTTGGAAGCTGAGCCCAGTCTTAAGTCCAAAGCACTCTGGATCAGGTTTTCTATTAAAACATCTCTGTACTTTGCTTTATTCAGCTATCCCTGGACTCTGACCAGTCTATCTGACCAGCCACTGAAACACCCCCACAGCATGGTCCAGACACCACCATGCTTCACTTTAGAGATGTCATTGGACAGTGCCTGGTTTCCTCCAAACATGAAGCTTAGAACTGAAGCTGAGAAGTTTAATCTTGATTTATCTGAGATTCCTTTAGGCGTTTTTTTTTTGCAAACTTTTATGTGCCTTTTACTGAGGAGAGAACTCTTTCTGGCCACTCTGCCAGAAGCCCAGATTGGAAGAATGCTGCAGTGATGGTTGACCTTCTGGAAATATCTCCCTTCTGCCCACAGGATCTTTGGAGGTCAGCCGGAATGAACATTGAGCTCTTGGTCATCTCTCTTATCAAGGCCCCTTTCCACCGTTTACTTGAAGTAACAAGCATCTTTAGGAAGAATCCTGGTTGTTCAAAACTTCTTTAATTTAAAGGAAATGGGTCACCAAAATGTTTTTCTGCCAGTTAAAATCAGATAACAATACATATATTTTCTAATCTCTTTTTATTTTCTTATAGCGGTTTTATTTATTGTATTTTCTGAACATGATTATAGGCGCAGCCATTTTGCCTTAACTGTTCTGAGCAGCATTTAGAAAGCATTAAGAAAATTGCTTTATGGCTGACACATGGGCCATAGACACAATGGTCAGGGGGTGACCTCATTGACTTCTATGGAAGGCTTTCTAGGCATGCTCTATGACCTGTGCAGAGGTTATTGTACAAGGAAAGACTAGATAAACTTTGACAATCACCTATTGGATCTTGTCTTATCTGTACACAGAGGTGATATCATTACAGGCAGGATTAGAATGACAGATAAGCAGGTGACTGCAGTAAAGTGATCTGTACAGACCAAGAAGTGGCATCTATTATAAGACTCGGTGGCCAGTGGGAAAACTGGAGGATTGTAGTGAAAGGATATGAAGACTTTCCGAATGTGCTGTATATGACCTCCTTTGAGTATCACAAATTGGCTGTGCTCAGACTCATGCTTTTTGTGCATGCATTTTATAACCATGACTGATATTGATTAAAAAAAATATGAAGCCTTCCATTTCTTAACCCTTTAAAAGGGTTGTCTAAAATTAGTAAGTGTCTTCTTTTTTTCCAGAAACAGCAGCTCCTAGTCAAGGACTGCATCTGGTACTGTAGCATTAACTACAGTGGAGCCGACCTGCAATACCAGACAAAACTTATTAACAATTGAGGTCATGTTTCAAGAAGTAAGCCGTTTTATTTCAAACCCATGTTATTTTAAGTAGCATGGATCTAAAAACTATAGTATTAGAGACATTTTTCATGATCCAAACAACATTTTAATAAATATGTTGCAGACATAAGACAAATTAGTGAAAGTTTTTTCTTCGCATCAGTCACAACTACTCGACAGTGTTGATACATGGGCCCCTTAGGCATTCCTTCTCTACTAATATTTTCTTTATTACAGACATTTGTCAAGGATGTCATTACCCACACAGAGAACGGTTATTGAAAATTGCTAAAAGTTGTCAGAACAAAAAATTACTTGTGCTGCTCCAAAAATTTCCGGAGGTGAGGATCATCCTGTGACTTCCATAAAATAAAAATAGTATTTTATTTAAATTTGTGATCAAAATGAATTGCAATGTACTGTGCACTACATAAAGTAACATAAAATTCATCTTTGGTTCTCTACCCATGAAATGTGTTACAGCACACACCATATGCAGACTTGTCACAATACCATATGTCTGTGTTCCGAATTATTCAATGTTCTTATCTAATGGGTACATTTCATCTCACTCTGTCTCTATGTAGATGTGTTCTTTCCTGGCCTAGTATAGGGGCACTATTAAATACAGCTATACATACAGTTTGATGATTTTATGACGATATTAGCATTCATTTAAATGATAATACAAATTAACACTAATGTGCAGACAATAAGAGTAATCATATTTTAATTTCTGAGGGACATAATACTGTTCTTTACCGCTGCTTTAAATTCATTAAATTAAATCTGTGTTCCCAACAGGGCCAGCACTGGGGAGGGGTAGCTATCGCCCAGGACCTCCATCCCCACAAAGGACTGGTACACCCTTTGAGAGAAAGTTTGCTCCTGACAGATTTTCGAACAGCT
The DNA here is from genome assembly GCA_900303285.1 of Rhinella marina. Lineage (NCBI taxonomy): Eukaryota > Metazoa > Chordata > Amphibia > Anura > Bufonidae > Rhinella > Rhinella marina. Next base: position 11,978 of record ONZH01023358.1, read on the forward strand.
GATGAAGCTATGTACTTGATCATAGAGGAGTAACTGCACGGTCCTGTCTATCCTCTTCCTGCATTCATCTCTACGATCAGTGCAGAAGGAAAATCGGAAGAACAATCAGCGTTCGGCTTCCTAGCATAGAAGCACAAGTCACTAGAGAGCAGAATGAGAGAGGAAGACATAGCGATCATTCTGTGTGGAAGGGAGAGCAATTTGTGAGAGAGAGCAGCATAAAAGGCAACCTGTAAGAGAGTGTAGGCATGAGGAGCAATCTGTGTAAGAAATTGAGCAGAGGGAGCAGTCTGGGAGAGAAAGGGGGCAAGGGGAGTTGTCTATGAGAAGGAGGGAGAAGCTCTGGGAACATTTTATCTAAAGGGCCATGGGGAGCAGTCTGGGAGAGAGAGGGAGCATGGGGAGAAGTCTGTGAGAAGGGGGAGAAGCATTGGGAATATTTTATCTAAAGGGGCACGGGGAGCAGTCTGTGATAAAAGGTGGCATGGGGAGAAGTGTGTGCGAGAAGTTTTTGTAGAGAGCAGTCTGTGTAACAGAGTGGCCATGGAGAGCATGATTGACAGGGCCAGGCAGAACTCTCCTCCTCCTGCTGGCCCTGTGTGCTGGGGAAATCTCGTGCCTGTGCTATACCGTTCAGTATTTAGTGCAGACATAGTGAAGGACGCTTCCTTACTGCGCCTGCATTGAATACGGCACAGCGCGAGATTTACCATGCACTCAGGGCAGGCAGGAGGATGAGAACGCTGCCTGGCCCTGTCAATCAAGCTTCAGAGGGTGGTGAATGAGGTGGGAGAACGGAGCCTCTAGGAGCAGTGGCAACGCCACCCTTCCCTGCTCCTAGAGGCTAATTAGCATATTATAAAAGTTAAATTTAATGAGTAATGGGGGCATGGAAAAAACTAAGAGTAGGCTAGTTAGGTGCAGCTGACATTAGCACATCGCTAATGTCAGCCAGTTTAATTTGGGTATTTCTGACAGAAACCCTTTAAGTTCTTTGAATTTTTGAGCCAGTAAGATGCAGAATGCACCTATCTGTCCAATCCATACTCTGTGTTTGTACTACATTTCTCCAGAACTTTTGCACCTGTTCTACTGGGTCCAGGTTTGCAAAAGCAGTATCCAACCCATCACTGCAGTACAACTGCAAGCAATCATGCATGGAGACTAGTGTGCATCTTTGCTGGCTTCCTCTGTGGCAATCCAACCCATTCATGACAGTGCTAATTCATTGGATTGGCAGGTCTGTCCAACTACAAATGCAAGTGGTAGCCCCCATGTAAATTTGCAGAAATGGAATGCTGTGCGTGTCACAGTGTGGTCCTTCAGCATCCAGGGACAAAGACATAACAAAGGACCCAGCTGTTTACCATTCTGGTGAGCCATGATGGCTTATTTTTGGGTGTGCAGACATGCACATCAGCAGGTGAGGCATATGTGTCATCCATAGGTATGTGCCCATAGGAGAGGGGTATGGTCCAAAAAAGAAACTTTTGTGCAAATTGAAATAATGCTGCAGCATATATAGGCAAGTGTCAAACAGACAAGTCGTCTCACACATTTCTCACAGCAGAGCCCTCATGACTTGAAGAGTACATGGGAGCACCCCCACATAGCTTCAACGGGGCACTGAGCAACCAATTCCAGTGCAGATCCATATTTGGTTGTTTCTTCTTGGCTACTGTGTTGCAGATTCACATGAGTTTAGTGTCGCATTGCCTCCCCTCCACTGGATAGATGAAGAATGTACCAGCACTTCATGCATGGAGAGAAAGGTACCTCTTTACTGGCTTCCATCCCATTCTCTACAGCACTAATTCACTGGACTGACAGGCCTTTGCAATTTGCATATACAGAACACTGCATGTGTCATAATGGGGCCCCTCAGCATCTAAAAACAATGACATCACACAGGTCCTCAGCTGTTTACCTCCATCACAGCAGCTATGGTGACTTCATTCATCAGTGTGCAACTGTGCACACCAGTGGGTGGGGGATTGTTTGTGTATGTGTTGCGCGAGGGTGCATGTCCAAAAAGGTAGGGGTGTAGTTCAAAAAGGCACTTTTGAGCGTATTAGAATAACTATTTTTTCAAGTACAGAAAAGACAAGGTGCCTTACCCAATTCTGACAGGAAGGCTTCTGGACTTTGAGTGGACTGTTGGTGCTTCAAGGGGGGCTTCAAAAAGCCACCACCAACGAGGTATGATTTCTGGTTGATACTTCTTTGGTGCTGTTTTGTGGGTTCACATCAGTTTAGCATCTGCACCCCCTCCCTTATGTGGCAAACCAAACGGCTTGTACTGCATCTCTCTGGTACTGCTACAGCTTCCCTACCTGGTTTAGGTTTTTGAAAGAAGGATCCAGCCCAGCACCCTGGGGCAGCTGCAAGCATTGTGCGTGAAGACTAGGGTCGCTCTTTGCTGCTCTTGCTCTTGCAATCCAATCCATTCGTTGGATTGGCAGGTCTGTCCAATTACAAACAACTACAAATCAAAGTTGCAGCCCCCATGAAAATGTGCATAGACAGAACACTGTGCGTGTTTCAATGTGACCCCTCAGCATCCAAGGAGGATCACATCACAAAGGGGCTCAACTGTTTACCTCCTTTACAGCAGCCATGATGGCTTCATTCATTAATCAGGTGTGCAGCCATGCACATAAGCAGGTGAGGACATGTTTTTGTCTCTTAGTGGGACATTCAGACGCCGGTCTTAGTCCATGTCTGCTACCGCTTGATGCACTTAAGTTATGTAGAGGCGCCAGTCTCTACATAACTTAGGCACCCTACTGAATGCCGTGTGACTTGCTTAAATATACGCCAGCTCCCTTGCAATGCTGGTACCACACTTCCCCAACACCACAGTCCATATGTACATGATCCAGCCCAGCACTTTGGCTTCCACTGTTGCAATCCAACCCATGGTAGCGCTAATTCATTGGATTGAGAAGACTATCCAACTACAAGTCAAAGTGTTAACCCTTATAAAAAATGTAATAGATGGAACACCAGCTTCTAGGGATGGTGACATCACAAAAGACCCAGCAGTTTACCTCCCTGGCAGCAGACAGTGTAATTTGTTAGTGACGTGCAACTATACAGATCAGCAGGCGAGTGTACTCTGCACTTGGAGAGTACACAGTGCACTCCCTATCTCTTCAAGGGGACACTAGCAGCCAACCTGGTGCAGAACCATTTCAGGTTGTTTTTCTTGGCTGCTAAGTTGCAGGTTCATGTAATTTTAGCGTCAGCAAACCAACTCCCTTCTATGGGATACCATACATTCTATAGATTTTTGAAGAAGAGAGATCGAGAACGCACCTGTCTGTCCAATCCACTCACTACTGCTGCAACTGCCCTGCCTGGTCCAGGTTTTTGAAAGCATGATCTAGCCCAGCTGCAAGCAAACATGTGTGGATAATAGGTTGACTTGTTGGCTTTTGTTGTTGCAATCCAACCCATTCATGACTATGCTAATTCATTGGATTGACAGGTCTGTCCAACTTCAAATCAAAGTGGCAGCCTCCCAAAAAATTAGTGTGGTAACCTCCATGAAAATTTGTACAGACAGAACAGTGTGCATGTCACATAGGGCCCCTCAACATCCAAAGATGATGACATCACTTCATTTATAGGTCAAGTGTACAACTGTGCACATCAGCAGGTAAGAACGTATTTGTGTGTGTGTGAGCAGACTAGTTAAGCCACCTCACCAGTTTATGAAGGCATAGCCTTCTGGAGTCTACCCTTGTGCACCCCGGTCACATCAAGTGGGCACCAGGTAGGCACTTTTGGCATTGAACCATGTTTTATTGTTCCTTTTTAGCAGCTGCATTGCAAGTTCACATCACTTTGGTATCTCAACCTTTCACCTTCTGCTTTTGTTTGATAGCATACTATATGGATTTTTGGCCGGGGAGATAGAAAGTGTGCCTGTCTGTCCAATCCAATTGCTGTGCTGGTACCGCACTTCCTCACCCTACATGGTTCTGGTTTCTGAATGCAGGATGCAGTCCAGCTCTTCAGTGCAGCTGTTTGCATTCATGCATGGAGACTAGGGTACCTTTCTGACTTACACTGTTGCAATCCAACCCATTCACGGCAGCACTAAACGCAATTATGACAGGATTGATAGATACAGTATTTCCAACTAAAAATCAAAGTGGCAGCCCCCAGAAAATCATTATGGCAGCCCTCATGAAAATATACATAGGTGGAACATTGCTCATGTCACAATGTTTACTCTGGGCATTTAGGGACAAGGATATTACAAGGATATTGCAACAAGCCAAGGCCAAGGGTGTGTGTCCATAGGGGTTAAGGCATAGTCAAGTTCAAAAAGGCATTTTGTGCAGACTGGAATACTAAGTGGAATACGTACTTTGGCAGGCGCCAAAAGCCACCTCACCTTTTTGACAGGAGAACCCTTTGAACAAGGAAAGTACCTAAATGAACATCTGTTGTAACCAAACAGCCACCTTCAGTGTGAAATCATTTCTGGTTGTTGCTTCATTGCTGCTGCATTGCAGGTTTACATCAGATTAGTGCTTGAATATTTGGAGCCAGGGAGATAGAGAACAAACCTGTCTGTCCAGTACACATGCTGTCCTGGTACTGCATTTCTCCAGTGCTGCTACACCCTGCCTATTTCTGGCTTCTGAAAGCAAGATCCAGCAATTCAGTGCAGCTGTAAGGAATCATGCATGGAGACTAGGGTGCCTCCTTGCTGGCTTCTGCTCTGGCAATTCAACCCATTCATGACAGATATAATTCACTGGATTTGGAGTTGGACAGGGCTGTCCAACTACAAATCCAAGTGTTTGGTCAGTAATTTCCATCAGTGATTGTGAGCCAAAACCAGGATTGGAGCCTCCACATACATAAGGTATAAGGGAAAGATCTGCTCCTGTTCTGTGTTTAGAGCTGCACCTGGTTTTGGCTCAAAAACACTGATGGAAATCACTGACCAAACACTGACTGTGTGAATAAGGCCTACAAGAGAGAAAATGTAATAATATGGAACAAATCTACACCTACTCATAGCAGGAGTACACTTAATTTTCTGTCTTAGGATAACCTATTTTTTATTGTATGATGGTACTAAATGTTCAGATAGGAATACCTCTTTAAGCTTTTAGCTACGTAGCATGGACATATTCCATGGGAATGTCTAGAGCAGAGATGCTCAACCTTTGGCCCTCCAGCTGTTGCAAAACTACAACTCCCAACATGCCCTAATAGCTGTAGGCTGTGCAGGCATGCTGGGAACTGTAGTTTTGCAACAGCTGGAGAGCTGCTGGTTGGGCATCCCTGGTCTAGAGGATATTTTTATCTATTTCTGCAAACACCTTCAGTTTTAGGAACTTTCATTTGGATGCTTTCACATGCTGCAGATTTTGTTGCTGAAAATTTTCTGTGGCTGAAAATTAGTTCCATTCAGCTGAATGAGGTTTGCAGAAATCCATGTGTTCCCAGCCAAAAAAGTCCCATTCAAAAGAACTGAACCGATCTTCAGTTGCAGAATGTTCCTCATGAGCAGTGACTGTGCTGTCGTTTCTGGATAAAATGGCAGCATTGGAAAAATGTATGTGTTAGGAATAATTCAGACACTGGAGTGCCATGATCAAATCACTGACATATTACTTGTGCATCTGTATAGTTATAGAAATATTTGATTATTTTATATTCTTGTAAATTGCCTTATTGAGGCTCCACTCCCTTTAAAGGTATTCTTCAGGAGTTTTGCACTGACTAGAGATGAACCAATAGAAGCATCCGAAATGGAATTCGATCTGAAGTTTAGTAAATATTCTATTTGCAACAAATTCGAATTTCCTTCCGCTTCATGGTAACAAATTGTTTTTTCCCTAAAATGGTGGCTACACGTTACCAAGTGAAAGAAGCATCATAGTAACATAGTAACATAGTTTATGAGGCCGAAAAAAGACCTCTGTCCATCCAGTTCGGCCTGCCATCCTACACAAATCAGGCAATCAGAATAACTCCCTGGATCAACGACCCATCTCTAGTAACTATAACCTGTAATATTGTTACCCTCCAGAAATACATCCAGGCCCCTCTTGAAGTCTTTTAGTGAACTTACCATCACCACTCTCCTCAGTCAGAGAATTCCATAGTCTCACTGCTCTTACCATAAAGAATCCTCTTTTATGTTTGTGTAGAAACCTTCTTTCAGCCAGATGCAGAGGATGTCCCCTTGTCACAGTCACAGTCACAGTCCTGGGGATAAATAGATGATGGGAGAGATCTCTGTACCGACCCCTGATATATTTATACATAGTTATTAGATCTCTCCTCAGTCGTCTTTTTTCTAAAGTGAATAACCCTAATTTTGATAATCTTTCTGGGTACTGTAGTCCACCCATTCCAGTTATTACTTTAGTTGCCCTCCTCTGAAGCCTCTCTAGCTCTGCTATGTCTGCCTTGTTCACAGGAGCCCAGAACTGTACACAGTACTCCATGTGTGGTCTGACTAGTGAGTTGTAAAGTGGCAGGACTATGTTCTCATCACAGACATCTATGCCCCTTTTGATGCAACCCATTATCTTATAAATAGCATCGGCAGCAGCTGTAAACACATTGGAACACTATATCACTCATAATGTCGTGCAGCCAGCAAATCTTCAGCTAGCCATCCCCTGGGATGACACAGCCCTTTAAAAGTCTCATGCATGGTCTCTGCCATTTCACTGTGAGCTGAGCATAGGGAGAGATGTGACAAGCGCTAGGGACAGTGTTTCCGAAAGCTTTTAATTGTAGAATATTGGATAATGAGAGTGCAGGGACAGAGCAGGGCCAGAGTAGGGAGAATGTAGGGAGAGTTTTTAGACACTGTAGAGCGAGCGTAGGGAGACTGTAGGGACAGTGCAGGCTGAGTGTAATCACCCAGTGCCTCTTGTTCAACTGTTGCACCATTCATACTAACTGTCCTTCAGACTCATTGTCAACAGGTTGTCTAATATATAGGTGCATTTATCTAGTTCACCTGCTGTGCCTTTAATACTTAATCTGTTCTGCTATACATTGACTTAGGCCTTATTCACACAGTCAGTGTTCGGTCAGTGAATTCCATCTGTGATTTTGAGCCAAAACTAGGTCCGGCTCTAAACACAGAACAGGTGCAGATCTTTTCCTTATGCCTGTGGAGGCTCCAATCCTGGTTTTAGCTCACAATCACTGATGGAAATCATTGATCAAAACACTGATGTGTGAATAAGGCCTTACTGTGCGTCAGACTTAGTGTCAACAGGCGGTCTAATATATAGGCGTGCTTATCTAGTTCACCTGCTGCGCCATTAAGACTTAATCTGTTGAATCTGTTGCAGGTTGAATCAGCTGCTGTATAGGGCACAGATCAATCTAATCTAACTGAGAGGGTCAACCAGGCTTTGGAGCAATTTTTAAGGTGTTTTGTTTCTGACTGTCAAAATCAGTGAAAGAGGTTTTTGCCCTTGGCTATTAACAATCATGTCAGCTTCTCTAGTGGCATTTCAACTTTTTATTGTAACTATAGTTTTAATCTGCGCTTTTCCTCTCTATCTAGGTCCAGCTCTGTGAATTCTGCTGTGGATGCTATCTTTGACTATCTGTGCACAGTTTGGGCCCAGGCTTGCAAGAACCTGGAAAAAGCTCAAAGCATCCAATAAGAACAAGGTAATAGAAAGCGGTCTGTAGGTCCAAACTTTGTGTTGGGTGATCTAGTGTGTCTTTCTACAAAAAATTTACATCTGAGTGCCTTCTGGCAAGCTTGCACCTTAATTTATTGGACCATATAAAATTGTATTTGTAATTAATCCAGTATCTTTGTCTCCAGCTGCCTTCATCATTCAGAATTCATGATGTCCTTGCTTAAAAAATTCCTCCAAATAAACTTCCTGATCCTATGGTTGTCCTGGATGAGACTGAGGTAGAGAGAATCGTTGACTCTCAGAAGGTTCAAGGTTAGCTCCAGTACTTAATCAATTGGTCCTGTGGAGAGAACATGGGTACCGGCTCGGGACAGCCATGCACCTCGTTTGATTAGGAGGGTCCATGATAAATTTCCATCAAAGCCTGCTCTCCATGTGGAGGGTCCGGTGACCCCTCTTAAAAGGTGGGGTAATGACACAAACTTACCTGTCCGGGTTCCAGTGGTGAGATCTTCAGCCGTTTTCTCCCTGCTTCACTATTCTGCTGAGTTCCGGCGCCCTCCCCCCAGCAGCTGTACTTCATACTGCTGGCTGTGTTGGAGAAGATGTGAAACCTCAGAAATCAATCAGCTTCCTGCACAACTAGCAGCATAATGTGTGTGTGAGCGCATCATGCTACTGCTGCGGGGGAATGCTGGATGTGCCGATCATCAGGGAAACAAGTAGGTATTTTAGTTTTCTTTAATGGAGCTGGAGACTGCACTAGAGGCCAAAGTGGGACACAAGGAGGACATAACTACTGTGAAGGGTCACAAAGGTGGGCATAACTATGTAAGGGCACAAAGGTGGGCATAACAACTGTGAAGGGACACAAAAGTGAGCATAACTACTGTGAAGGGGGACAAAGGTGGGCCTAACCACTGTAAAGGGGCACAAAAGTGGGCATAACTACTGTAAAGGGGCACAAAGGTGGGCATACCTACTGTAAAGTTGCACAAAAGTGGGCATAACTACTGTGAAAGGGCACAAAGGTGGGCATACATTGGGATGGCTCAGTCTTACAAGGCCAGCACAGCGCCCCTGCTGGGGATTTCTCAGGGGCAGTTACGATCCCTTCCTTATGCGATTATTCTTTTTCCTCTATCACCACAGTGATCTTGTTCCAGATCCAGCGGACATCACGCCAACACTCGCCGCTGAACTTTTCGTTCTTTATATAAATTTGAGTGGCATATAAAGTGGGAATTGGGCTGAAATGCTGAACCCTTGCCCCGGGTGCCGGAAAGCCTAGCTACACCTCTGTCCAAGTTTACAACATTTCGTCCGTTTTAACTCGGATTTGTCGGTTCTATTTAATTTTCTCATTGTATACCATTTTGCACTATACACTCACCGGCCACTTTATTAGGTACACCATGCTAGTAACGGGTTGGACCCCCTTTTGCCTTCAGAACTGCCTCAATTCTTCGTGGCATAGATTCAACAAGGTGCTGGAAGCATTCCTCAGAGATTTTGGTCCATATTGACATGATGGCATCACACAGTTGCCGCAGATTTGTCGGCTGCACATCCATGATGCGAATCTCCCGTTCCACCACATCCCAAAGATGCTCTATTGGATTGAGATCTGGTGACTGTGGAGGCCATTTGAGTACAGTGAACTCATTGTCATGTTCAAGAAACCAGTCTGAGATGATTCCAGCTTTATGACATGGCGCATTATCCTGCTGAAAGTAGCCATCAGATGTTGGGTACATTGTGGTCATAAAGGGATGGACATGGTCAGCAACAATACTCAGGTAGGCTGTGGCGTTGCAACGATGCTCAATTGGTACCAAGGGGCCCAAAGAGTGCCAAGAAAATATTCCCCACACCATGACACCACCACCACCAGCTTGAACCGTTGATACAAGGCAGGATGGATCCATGCTTTCATGTTGTTGACGCCAAATTCTGACCCTACCATCTGAATGTCGCAGCAGAAATCGAGACTCATCAGACCAGGCAACGTTTTTTCCAATCTTCTACTGTCCAATTTCGATGAGCTTGTGCAAATTGTAGCCTCAGTTTCCTGTTTTAGCTGAAAGGAGTGGCACCCGGTGTGGTCTTCTGCTTCTGTAGCCCATCTGCCTCAAAGTTCGACGTACTGTGCGTTCAGAGATGCTCTTCTGCCTACCTTGGTTGTAACGGGTGGCAATTTGAGTCACTGTTGCCTTTCTATCAGCTCGAACCAGTCTGCCCATTCTCCTCTGACCTCTGGCATCAACAAGGCATTTCCACCCACAGAACTGCCGCTCACTGGATGTTTTTTCTTTTTCGGACCATTCTCTGTAAACCCTAGAGATGGTTGTGCATGAAAATCCCAGTAGATCAGCAGTTTCTGAAATACTCAGACCAGCCCTTCTGGCACCAACAACCATGCCACGTTCAAAGGCACTCAAATCACCTTTCTTCCCCATACTGATGCTCGGTTTGAACTGCAGGAGATTGTCTTGACCATGTCTACATGCCTAAATGCACTGAGTTGCCGCCATGTGATTGGCTGATTAGAAATTAAGTGTTAACGAGCAGTTGTACAGGTGTACCTAATAAAGTGGCCGGTGAGTGTATATTCTTTGGCTTTTACTTGGAGTGCATAAATGTGTAGTGGCACATCTTGGAAATGGAAATGAATACTTTGAATGAAGAAGAATACCATGGACTGTTCGCCTTGACATCTACATACAGTAATACACCCTACTTCACCCTGGGGTTGCACTTCCATTTGCTTATTCTACAAATAACATTGTGTAAGATATCATTATTTGTGATCGTGTAAGAATATATCAAGGTCAAGCTTTTAATCTCCAAATGAAAATAGAAAAAGAACCATGTTCAACAAGCAAAATGTATGAGTTAAGGAAGGAAATAGATGGAAAAACAATCATGACTTTTTGCTTCTCTGTTATGTTTGTGCTAATGCTATAGGCACTGCGTTAATTATCCTGTCCATCTATTTGGAATTGTTGGCTAAAGGCAGCATTTACCTTTGATCAGCCTTGGCTAATTTCTGTCTGCATCCAGCCCTCCCTTTATTTAATGCTATAAATAAACTTCTCATTTCCTTACTTACTGTGGCTTTTCAAATGGATTGAGGAAACAAAAAACCCTCCAGCCTTACATGTCTGATCTCGAGAGGTGGAGAAGTCATGATGCCCTGAAATCCACACACAGAATGTGTTAGCAACCAATGAAGCAGATACATAGTTACTTAGTACAGCACAGAAAGTAATATTTCATTCTGTATTTGTAAGGAGAGGTTGTTGAGGGATGTGACGCCCATCAATTCTCTTTTTTCTGTATTGTTCAATGAATTGACAGCAGGTGTCATGTGGAATGAAATGCATTATATCTGCTCAAGTGACATTCTGACAATTTTGATGTAAAGGAAATAGACTTTTAAAGGATCCCTACTAGAGTTGAGCGAACATGCTCGCTAGGATATGCCCCCATTGTCTTATAGGTGCGGGTCCCACCGCTGGAACCCGCACCTGTATCCAGAACGGAGCCCCACAAGGTGGTGGCTGGAGGACTCCGGTCCGGCCACCAACAAGCCGGCTCCCCATAGAAATGAAAGGGAGCATACTACACATGCATAGCCCCACTCCCATTCATTTCTATGGAGCCGACAGACAAAGCCTAGCCAGCGCTAGGCTATTTTCGCCGGCCCCATAGAAAATGAATGGAGGCCGGCTGCGCATGCGCAGTGCACCCTCCTTCACTTTTGGGGCTCCATTCTGGATATAGGTGCGGGTCTCAGAGGTGGCACGGGCTGTCACCATGCTTGAGTTGCAGGAGAGGTGAGTGCCCTGGCAGCCATGCCTTTCGGGAGAGGGGAGACATCAGCAGGCATGGGCCACCGATTTAGCAGCTTGTTCGGGGGAATAAAGGTATTATGCTTTAATTGGGCATAGTGTTGTGTTTTTTTTCTATTGTTGGAGATAGTTGACATATTTACTATAAATGCTCAGAAATAAAAACTATAAAACTATTCTGGCTGGAATAAGTTAGATCAAAAATTCTTTGATTTTAAGTGTTCTTTTCATAATACCCAATGAATTGCAAGTTGCAAAGGTTCAGAAACAACAATCTCTCTTTCCAGAGACTATTACCATGTTTATTGTAGAATGGAATATAAAAAAATAAGTCTTTCATACTAGGGGTATTGCATTGTGGAAATACCAGAAAATAATCATAAATATGTATGAAACTCATTTAAATGCAATTTGATCTGCCTTAAAAATAAACTCAGAATGTTCCCTGTGCTGGATACAAGCAATAAAGCGTACATTTTTATGTGCAAAGCACATAAATGCTGCGCCAACTCAAGAAAAAGAGACATATCATTGGGCTAAACGGTACAGTTTTGCCTTTAGGTGACAGTAATGACATCACACAATAATGTCAACAATGAAGTAAATGCCTTACATTATGTTCCCATTATTCACTCATCACTTACTCATAAGCATGAAAGTATCAGTGATCATGTACATGTTGTGCCCTAAAATACAGTCTCTAGCGATCATCTTCTAGACCATGGTAGTGGTATTTATATCTTTTCAACTAGGGATATAGCCACAGGGATCTACTGTATGTACTCAAGCTTTCAATATATACACCACATACTGTATCTAAATATTCCTCATCCAGGACCCAGAGAGTACTTTATGAACTATTTATTAAAAGGTATAACACCTTTGTGCTACTTAGGTCCCTTTATTATTGGGCAGAATACTGAGAACAAACATTCATACAAACAATTATCACTAATTAGCCTGTGCTCACCCCCAGCAGCAGCAGAGTTCCCAGGATCCTCTTCATGTCATGTGACCACTCCTCCAGTGATTCCACGTCTTCCGATCCTTCACCATTGTTTGCTTTTCCTCTCTGAATGCAAGAGATGGCGCGTCATCACTGATGGTACCGCCTCCTGCTGGCCTTCCCTGGCCCTGATGCCTGCACACTACTGCGCATGCGCCGGGACCACTGTCCGTCTTCTGTATGAAGCCTGTACTGACTCAAACAGAGACAGTATCCTTATTTAGCAAATGCACAACTTGCAGACCACAAAACAGATATGGTCGTGTGCATGAGGATCTATATACAGACTTCAACAGGCAGTATCATACAAGATGGGATTAGATACACAGCTCAGCAGGCAGTATAGTACAAGATAGGATTAGATACACAGCTCAGCAGGCAGGATCATACAAGATAGGGTTAGATACGCAGCTCAGCAGGCAGTATCATACAAGATAGGATTAGATACACAACTCAGCAGGCAGTATAGTACAAGATAGGATAAGATATAAAGCTCAGCAGGCAGGATCATACAATATAGGATTAGATACACAGCTCAGTAGGCAGGATCATACAAGATAGTGTTAGATACACAGCTCAGCAGGCAGCATAGTACAATGTAGGATTAGATCAGAGATCTCAAACTCGTGGCCTCCAGCTGTTGTAAAACTACAACTTCCATCATGCCAGGAGAGCCTACAGCTATTGGGGCATGCTGGGAGTTGTAGTTTTGCAACAGCTGGAGGGCCACAAGTTTGAGATCCCTGGATTAGATGCACAGCTCAGCAGGTAGTATAATACAAGAAAACATCAGATACACAGCTCATCAGGCAGGATCTTACAAGATAGGATTAGATACACACATCAGCAGGCAGTATTGCACACTATAGGCTGAGTATCAGGCACAGCAGGCTGTATCGTACCTGATAGGATTAGATGTACATGTGATTTGATGTGCTTGATGATTCAAGCTATTTCTTGCACTTCTAAATGGGGAAGTACCTGTAAACTGATAGTGATATGATTTAGATACTGAGTGAGAAATAGACTAACAGGATTCATGTGTGGGTGTAGTAACATGGCCACATGTAGTGGGAGTAGCTCCTGCTGACTGAACAGTGTGGGTGGGGGGAGTCAGCCTGTGACTCATCACTCTGCAGAGCAGCCAAGTAAACAGGAAGCTGTGAATGTAAACAGACCTGCCAGGATAGTCTGATGCCCAGATGGGGAGAGAAAGTGCAGACATGAAAAAGAGGTATTGGGGGCATATGTTTGCATGGTCAGGGGTGTTAGGAGCACATAAAAAGAATTTTGATTTTGGGACCAGACAACCTCTTTAACATGACACATGCCAGCACTATCAACTATCAGAAGTACTGGTAGATTTTTTCATTAGAGTGTTCCTCCTCTTTGGAGGTACTTTGCATAAAATAATTAAAACTGAATAAAAAACAGCTCCTTAAGACCCCATTCAGACGGCCATATTATTGCGCGTCCGCAATAATGGGGCCGGGCGCCCCATTCAAAATGCCTATACTTGTCCGCTCATGCGGACAAGTATAGGACATGTTTTATCTTTTTATGCGGAGCCGCGGCACGCGGCTGACTCCGTGCCGTGGCTGGCCGCTCCCATAGAGGTGAATGGGACCGTATCTATTCTGCAATATTGCGGAATAGATATGGCCCCATTCATACGGTCGTGTGAATGGGTCCTAAGGCTCATGCACCTGACAGTTGGCTGTTTTGTGGTCTGTAAAATGCAGACCATCATAATCTCCTCTCCAGAATCTCACAGCTCTTACAGTAAAGAATACCTGCCTATGATGATGACGGTGAAACTTTCTTTCCCTACACACAGAGGATCCCATCTTGTCATGGTTGCAGGCCTTAGTATAAAAAGATCATTTTCCAAATTGAATAAACCCAAGTTTGATAAGTTTTGGTACTGAAAACTACTCATTCCCTTAATTACCTTGTGCATATCATTTATGAGGTTTACATAGTTTTTTTTAACCCAAACTATTTTCATTAAGTATTTGACCCATTCAAACTAAATGGATTTTATTTTTAGAAATCAATATTTTCTTATGTTCTTAGAACTGCCTGCTTTACACATCAGGAAGATACATTTTAAGTGATTTGTTTAACAGGAAATCTCTCATAGTTGATAAGCATACCCACAAAAACTGTCACCAGACCTTTAATTAGCCTGGGACATGTGAAAATGTCATCACTAGTGAAAGAAACACAAGTAAGCAAATAAAAATAGGATGTATACAACGGGAAATAGAAAACAACATGCAATAAACACAATAATTTCAAAGACAAATCGGCAGATTTAGACAGGCAGTCTAAAGATTCATTAAATTCATCACAGCACTTGATGTTGGATAATAAATTTGGTGCATCTGTAAACAATGTTGTGTTGGTTGTGTCTGCCAGAAAGAAATAACAGACCAAAGCCAGTCATCTAGCTGTGGTAGGGACAGTATAGGGACATATTTAATTAGGTAGATTTAATCAAAAGTTAGAAAAGAAAAGTGTTTTCATACATCTACTGGAAAGTGATAATTCATGTTGCACTGCAAATTGTGCAATCAACAAAATCCTGCAACAGGCTCATATTTTCTGTAAATGAACATTCTTTAAAAAATCTCAAGTTTCTACAGTTCATAACTGTTTTATAGGCTTATTGCCAGCAGCTGCAGCACCAGCAGCTAAACTTCTGCTGCAATGGATGGAGCAGTTTCATGTGCTGCTCCACTCCTACTTGGACTGTGGCATTTCCTTGGCACATACCCTGTTTCCTGACCCCCATCGACTTCTGGGCAAGCGGATTGGCACTGTGGCCAGAACTGGCCCAGTTTTCTTTCGCTGTTGTCTTCTTCAAGTGTACAAAACATCACAATTATCAAAATGTATGAGACATGGATCCGTGAAGATTTTTACATATGTCTGGCTAAGGCTGTTGAATAGATCTGCCATTCAAGAGAGTGACTATTTAATCGCCCCATGACGTCACTGCTGCTGTCTACCTGCCTACCATCATGCTACATACTGTATGGCTGCTGCCATCGCCACAGCTGCTACTCCACCTACTGCCACTACCATTACCCCTACCCAGCCCCCACTACTACTACTTTTATTACTTCTACACAACCGCACACACATCTGCATTGTCTATTCCATGCTTTGCTGCTATTGCTGCCACATGCCACTCTTACTCCTACAAACCTTAGAATTTACCTTAACCTTTCCACATCCACATTGTACTGCTGCTGTTCCCAAAAATAAGTGAGAATTTTTCAAGGCGTGTTCTTAACAAACCACTCTTTCTTCTGACAATTAACAGTTGTGTATATATAAACACCAGCACTAATGTTTTTAAAGCATAAATGCCACTGTTAACATCATTAATAGTGATGGTCGAGCACTCCGATGTTTGGGCGCTCAGGTGCTCTGGCCGAACACTAGGTGGTGCTCGAGTGCTCGGCCAAGCACCCGAGTATAATGGAAGTCAATAGGAGAAGACTGGGCACCCCCTACTCTGCAGAGGGGAGGGTGTCTGCTCCATAGGGAAACGTGAGAAAATGGTGGAAACACCACTGAAATGGTTAGGGAACAGCATGGGGAGGTTGTCTGGATGCATCTTGGACACCGAAGTCGCTGCTGGGAACGAGAATTACGCCACTTTTACAGTGACAATAATACCCCCCAAAACCAAAGATAGCATCGATTTTACAGGAAATATTGTTAGGAAACATATATTTACTTGTTAAGCGCAAGTGCTGCCAAAAATTACACGGATGAGGCACTCTGATACAACTGGTATATCACATAAAGGAGGGCCTCATTCACATTGTGGTTTAATTGTGGGACTCCTACACTCATAAAGCCTATGTACAAAGTGAAAGGGCTGCCAAAAATTACAAGGAACAGGCACTCCAAAACCCCCTTTATTACACATAAAGGAGTGCATCAGACACACCCTTGAAAAATTCGGATTGATGGCCTGCTGCTGACACTCCAAAACAATAGGGGTGACGTGCTGCTGCTGAGCTGACCATGTAAAACATTATGGGTGACATGCAGCAGAGATGACCGTGTAAAACATTATGGATGACATGCAGCAGAGCTGACCGTGTAAAACATTATGGGTAACATGCAGCAGAGCTAACCGTGTAAAACATTATAGGTGACATGCAGCAGAGCTGAACGTGTAAAAATTTATGGGTGACATGCAGCAGAGCTGACTTTCTAAAAAATTATGGTTGAGGGTCTGCTGGTGAGCTGACCGTTTAAAACATCATGGTTGAGGGCCTGCTGATGAGCTGACCGTCTAAAACCTTATGGTTCAGGGCCTGCTGGTAAGCTAACCGTCTAAAACATTATGGTTCAGGGCCTGCTGGTGAGTTGACCGTCTAAAACATTATGGTTGAGGGCCTGCTGGTGAGCTGACCGTCTAAAATATTATGGTGCAGGCCCAGCTGGTGAGCTGACCATCTAAAAAATTATGGTGCAGGCCCAGCTGGTGAACTTCGAGGGCAGCCTAAGCAGTTTCATATGATGGAGGATGAGGAGGAAGAGAACGAGAAGAGGAAGGGGTACATGGGAATACAGTATATTCAATACACCCTAAAAGACACATTTAAGGTTCCTTCATGTTAAGCCGCTTTCCTCTGGTGGAGTAGAGAAGTCAGGGGCAATCCAGGCCTTGTTGATTTTGATAAGCGTCAACCTGTCAGCATTGTCAGTTGACAGGTGGATGCGCTTATCAGTAATTATGCCCCCAGCGGCACTAAATACCTGCTCAGACAAAACGCTGGCAGCAGGGCAGGCCAGCACCTCCAAGGTGTAGAGCGCCAGTTCGTGCCACGTGTCCAGCTCGCTGAGGATGTTGATACGGTCAGCTAGGTACTCCTTTACCATCTTTCAAAACTTTTCCCTCCTTGTCACTCTAGGCCGCTCTTCAGGGTAAGGGTGCTGGCGGGGGGTCATAAAATTGTCTCAGGCCTTGGAGAGTGTCGCCTTGCCTTTGTTGGAACTGCTGTGTGTTCCCCTCATCTCCCCTCCTCGGGTGGCCAAGGAACTACGGACCCTGCCGCCTGCGTTGTCAGATGGAAATTTTTGGAGCAATTTTTTGACAAGGGCCTTTTGGTATTGCAACATTTTACTTGTCCTCTCCACCTCTGAAATGAGAGATGAGAAGTTCTCTTTGTAGCGGGGGTCAAGAAGGGTGAACAACCAGTAATCGGTGTTGGCTAATATGAGTATAACATGAGGGTCACAGGAAAGGTAGCATATCATGAAGTCAGCGAAGTGTGCCAGAGTCCCAACAGACAAGGCTTCGCTCTCCCCACCAGGATGATGACTCTCAATATCCTCCTCATCCTCTTCCTCCTCTTCGCCCCATCCATGCTGAAGAGATGGTATAAACCTGCTATGGCTGCCCTGTGTAGCGGTGGCAACCGTCTCCTGCTCCTCCTCCTCCAATTCGCGCTAAGAAGACGAACCGAGGGTGGTCTGGCTATCACACTGTGTCGGGTCTTCCCCTATTTCCACCTCTTCCACATGCACATGCAGAGCCTTGGCCTTTATTGTGAGCAGTGAGTTTTTTAGTAGACACAGAAGTGGGATGGACATCAAAGGACATCAAAGTTGCGTAACACTTCACAGAGGTCAGACATCAATGCCCACTCGTCGTTTGTGAAGAGCGGAAGCTGACTAGAAAGGCGCCGACCGTGTTGCAGCTCGTATTCTACTACTGCCCTCCGCAGCTTACAAAGCCTGCCCAACATATGGAAGGTGGAATTACATTGCGTGCTCCGGTCGCACAGCAGTCGGTGAGCTGGCAACCGTAAGCGCTGCTGCAGCGTTGCTAGGCCAGCTGAAGCTGTAGGCGACTTGTGGAAATGTGCACACAGGCGACGCACCTTCACCAGTAGCTGAGGTAAATTGGGGTACGTTTTCAGAAACCGCTGAACCACTAAGTTGAAGACATGGGCCAGGCATGGTATGTGCGTGAGGTTGGCGAGCTCCAAAGCCGCCACCAAGTTGCGGCCGTTATCAGATACAACCATGCCTGGCTGTAGGTTGACTGGCGAGAGCCACAGCTCAGCCTGTTCCCTTATGCCCTGCCATAGCTCTGCGGTGGTGTGCTGTTTGTCACCTAGGCAAATAAGCTTCAGCACGGCCTGTTGCCGCTTCCCGACTGCTGTGCTACACTGCTTCCAGCTACTGACAGAAGTCTGACTGGTGCTGCAAGATGGCAATTCTGCATGGGAAGTGGAGGAGGAGGTGGAGGAAGAGAAGGAGGGGTTGCAGTCGCTACTGTAGGTGGTGGCGGAAATCCGGATTGAAGTAGGGCCCACAATCCTGTGAGTGGGTAGCAGCTGTGCCATCCCAGGGTACGACTCGCTCCCAGCCTCCACAACGTTCACCCAGTGTGCCGACAGGGAAATGTAGCATCCCTGGCCAGAAGCGCTTGCCCATGTGTCAGTTGTTAAGTGGACCTTGCCAGTAACTGTGTTGGTCAGGGTACGGGTTATGTTTCTGGACACATGCTGGTGTAAGGCGGGGACGGCACACCGGGAAAAATAGTTGCGGCTGGGGACTGCGTAACGAGGGACAGCCACTGCCATCAGGCTGCAAAAAGCCTTGGTGTCCACCAGCCTAAACAGCAACATTTCCAGGGCCAGCAATTTCGAAAGTTGTGCGTTTAGAGCTATGGCCTGTGGGTGGGTGGCAGGGTATTTGCGCTTGCGTTCACTGTCCACTGTAGTGGACGTGCTGGCTGATGGTTCTTGCGACGGTCCAGGTGCAGGGCGGGAGGCATCTGGGCCTGCGTCTTGGACAGCAGGTAACAGAGGGGAAGAGGAGGCAGTGGTGTGACCTTCAGACACAGATCGTGGACCCAGGCGTTCGGCCCACCTTTTAGGGTGCTTTGCTGACATGTGGCGGATCATGCTGGTGGTGGTCAGGTGCGGTGTTTACGCCCCTGCTCATCTTGGTACGGCACAGGTTACAAATTACAATCCGTTTATTGTCAGCACTTTCCTCAAAAAAACGCCAAACTGCAGAACACCTAACCCTTGGCAAGGGAGCTTGCCGCAAGGGGCTGCTCCGGGGAACAGTTGCGGGCCTGGTTGGAGTGGGCTGCCTTCTCCCTTTTGCCACCCCACTGCCTCTTCCAGCCTCTTGCGGTGCTGCGGATCCCTCCCCCTCTGTACTGCTGTCCTCGCTCGGCTTGCCACCTTCCCAGGTTGGGTCAGCGATTTCATCATCCACCACCTCCTCTTCCACTTCCTCACTCTGTTCCTCCTCCTGACATGGTGAGCTAACAAGAACCTGACTTAACTGCGTCTCATTCTCATCATCAACCTCTTGAGACACTAGTTGCCCTTGACTTATTGGCAACTGTGTCTCATCATCATCATGCACCTCGTGAGATGCTACTTGCCGTTCCCCACCGTCATCTTCTTCAGACTGTGTTTGCTCAATAGGTTGGGAATTAGGGCACAATATCTCCTCATGTCCCACTTCAAGCGGCCTTGGTGAGAGGCCCAAGCCAAGGAACGGTGATGAAAAAAGCTCCTCAGAATATCCGAATGTGGGATTAGTTCTTTGCCCAGACTGCATGGTGGGAGGAAGGAGGATCAGGGTGAGGATGCGGTTGCCCAGACTCTTGGCTACTGAGACTGGAGTTTGTGGAAGAGGGGGTGGTGCTTCACCGACTGGAAGCATCATCAGCTGAAATCCAACCGACTACCTGCTCGCACTGGTGTGGCGACAAGAGTTGTGTCTTGCGCCGCCCTGCAAACTGTGACATGAAGCTAGGAGTTTTGGGTGACTTTGTTTCTTGGGCTCTGCCAGCAGGCACAGTTTCACCGCGCCCAGAGCCATCGCCTCTGCGTTCATCATCAGCAGCACGCCCACTTCCCCGTCCCTTAGTGCTCGCCTTGTGCATATTAAACAGTATATATGCAACTTTGTCAAAAGTACAGTACTGCAGTTTTATATTAAGTGTATAAGAAAAATTTCACCCAATGTGAAATATTTTGAACGCGCAAACGTTATACAGCAGACGCAGCTGAGCAACTGCGGCCTTAATTAACGGTATAAAAAATAGCAACGGATGTCAGGTATATAGACTACAGAACGGTTCTAATGCACACTCTGTGCACGTGATATTAGCGTCAGGCACACTTGCATTCTTTTTGCCCCAAAAGAAAAAAAATGCAGCCAGATATAACAATGGACTTTTGTGTCTTTTGAACAGAAACACTAACCCTACCTAGCCAAATCCTATCCCTACAGTATAATTCCCTCCTTGCGCAAATGTTATACAGCAGACGCAGCTGAGGAACTGCGGCCTTAATTAACGGTATAAAAAATAGCAACGGATGTCAGGTATATAGACTACAGAACGGTTCTAATGCACACTCTGTACACGTGGTATTAGCGTCAGGCACACTTGCGGTCTTTTTGCCCCAAAAGAAAAAAAATGCAGCAAGATATAACAATGGACTTTTGCGTCTTTTGAACAGAAACACTAGCCCTACCTAGCCAAATCCTATCCCTACAGTATAATTCCCTCCTTGCGCAAATGTTATACAGCAGACACAGCTGAGGAACTGTGGCCTTAATTAACGGTAGAAAAAATAGCAACGGATGTCAAGTATATAGACTACAGAATGGTTCTAATGCACACTCTGTGCACGTGGTATTAGCGTCAGGCACACTTTTGCCCCAAAAGAAAAAAAAATATGCAGCCAGATATAACAATGGACTTTTGTGTCTTTTGAACAGAAATACTAGCCCTACCTAGCCAAATCCTATCCCTACACAAGTCCCTCCTTGCGCAAATGTTATACAGCAAGATGCAAAAGATGTACTGCAGGCTTCACAGTAGAAATAATAGCAAAGGATGTCAGGTATATAGTATACAGAGAGTATCATACAGCATGCAGTAGCTGCACAGGTGGCGTTAATGGCAGGCCACCTAGTGCTATTTTAACACCCCCAAAATAAAATAAAATAAAAAGTTTGCCAGCAAGATATAATAGCCCTTAAAAGGGCTTTTGGGTCTTTGAAACAGAAATTCTATCCCTGCCTAGCGTTCTTCTGTCCCTGCTTGCAGCAGCTCTCCCTGCTCGGTATGATCCCGATGACGCGTTCCCGTACAGCCAATCACTGTAGCACCCGATGACGCGTTCCCGGACAGCCAATCACTGTAATGCCAGTAGCTAACATGGCTA
Source organism: Rhinella marina (assembly GCA_900303285.1). Lineage (NCBI taxonomy): Eukaryota > Metazoa > Chordata > Amphibia > Anura > Bufonidae > Rhinella > Rhinella marina. Next base: position 33,720 of record ONZH01023358.1, read on the forward strand.
CTGGCATTACAGTGAATGCCAGCAACTTCCCACACTCTAATTGGCTAATTAGCGAGCGGGGAGGAGACTCGAGCATGGCGCTCGAGCACCGTGTGGTCACGAGCGCCGCCATGTTCGGCCGAATAGTGTATTCGGCCGAACATGTTCGCTCATCACTAATCATTAACTATGAACAACTATGCATTTATCCATAGCTATATACTGTATGTTAGTGTCACTCTGAAATTATTTGCTATTGCTGTCATTGCATTAAAGACAATCAGTGAAAAAACGTGGTATAAAATGGCAGAAAAGTGCTCAAACCCCATATGCTGTTGCGCATATCAAACCGGGGGAGCAAATCCTGCACTTGTGATCCGTTGCTAACATCAATCCCCAGCAAAAATGCATACAATGGAGGATGCCTGCAGCGGACCACATGTAGCACAAAACCATCCTACACAAGGTAACCAATTGTGCGGATGTGGCGAACTATATAATCAAACAATCACTGATAGAGGTGCACTGCGACGGTAGATGCAATTGATGGTTTGGTACGTGGGATGCAGGCATCCTCCATTGTATGCATTTTTGCTGGGGGTTGCTGTTAGCAACGGATCACATGTGCAGGATTTGCTCCCCCGGTTTGATATGCACAACAGCATATGGGGTTTGAGCACTTTTCTGCCATTTTAGACCACGTTTCTTCAGTGGTTGCATCTGGACATTTACACCTGGAGGTGTGGCAACTCCAGGTTTGAATGTACCATGACTTACATCTTATGGTAACATTCTGGTGCACCTGTGCAGCCTGAGTCACATGAGTCATTGGTAGGTGGGGCTCACAGCCTCCTCCCTCCTCCCATTGTATGTGTGATCTCACGCTGGAGGTAACTAGGAGTTGGTTGCTGTGTGTCGGCCTGTATGCTCCTTCCGCAATTGCCCATACGGCAAGGTAGGTTAGTATTAGGTCCCGTGCCACTCTGAGATACCTTGACACGGTGCTCGGGCTCCGGTATGTTCTTGATATAAGAATATATTGGCGAAAGTCTCATTTTAACATCAGCGTGAGGGTTTAGCCATATATTATCAATTGCATCTACCATCGCAGTGCACTTCTATCAGTGATTCATTGCATTAAAGAGCCTAAAGGAGGGCAGCAAAGACCTCAGAGTGTCATATACCAATTTTCAGGCCAATTGGAGCATTTTTGATTTGAGTACAATTAATTCAGACTGAATTGCAAGGAATTTTTGGAAAGAATTGGAAAACTGGGCACAAAACAAAGTTCAAGAAATATGTTCATCTGTGTGTGTGCTCTGAAAATGTATTATTGAGAATAATATGTTCAGTATAAATCCTGGTTCTATAACCGGTGTGTTTTCAGAATAATCATGGTCTGAAAAGATTCATTTCGCATTATTATACAGTATTGGAGTTACACTGACCTTTATGCATTCAATCTAAAAGTCACTCATCTGAAGCAGAAACTATTTGAAGCCAGAACACTTTTTTCCATATACATTAATTCTATTGACTGTTGAGAAAAGACCACATAAAGCACATAAGGACGGAATACGGGACCTTCAAGGTCTTTGGAATTAACAAGCATAGAAGGAAATGAAGTTGCTTATAGCTAAAACACATTTCATAAGGTCAACATTGCTGACAGTTTCTGAAAGATAGATAACCTAGATATTACCCTTTTGTGTCAGAAGGTATCCTCCATTAGGTGGTTTTAATGGATTTGTCTGCTTCAAAGTATAAATGCAGCCATGTATTTACAGTATATCCAGTTGGACACAGGCATATCACTGCCAGTTGTTCCAATCAGCTTTATTGAAAATATATTCAGAATTCAAAAGATATCATCACATATGCTGTAAAAGTTCATTGAGATGACCACCCCAAATCTCTATAAAGAATGCTAGTTATTGGTTGGTGTAAAAAGCACAACAACCAGGGCCAACATATATGCTGATGTTTTTAATGATGCAGCTTACATACAGTATACAGATTGTATTGTGATATGCAGTGGCCCGGGTAGTAGGTGAGAGGATGGGAATGGTGGCAGAGGCCGGATAGTGTTGGTGGTCCTCATGGTGGCTCTAATTCCTCCATTCACACACTGCAGAGAAATGCCCTGTCCGTATTAAAATCCACACATAACTTGACATGCGGTGTGGATTTTAAATCCACAGCATGTCAATTTATGTTTGCAGATATTTGCTGCAGAATTCATCCTTAGTAGTGCAAATGGTGAACTCTGCAGTAAATTTGTGTTGTTTTTGTACCAAAAACTGCATCAAAATCTGCTGCAGATTATTGGCAGATCCGCTGTGTATTTTCTGTGGTGGACAATCCTTAGCATACTTGCTACATTAGTCAAGATTTTCATAGAGTATACAGTACGTCAATGGCCTACAACATGTGTCTCTACAGTTTGTGCAACTCCCACTCCTAGCAATTCATACCTGCCAGAGATTTTTATAGGCATGCTGAGAGTTTCACAACTGGAGAGTCACAGGTTAAAGAGAAATGCTGTATAAGTTTTGTGCTGTGTTAGAAGAATACCTTACTGTACTGGGATTTCAGATAAACATCCACTATCTGCCTTAGATAGTCCCTTAACCAACACCTAGTGCATCTTATAGGGGTTCTCCGGGCTCTCCTATATTGATGACTATCCTCAGGATAGGTCATCAATAGCAGATTGGCAGGGGTCTGACACCCAGCACCCCAGCCAATCAGCTGTATGAGGAGACAGAGCGCACAGTGTGCACATGCCATTTCCTTTCCCGCTCTGCTGCTGCTTTACCATAGACAGCAGCAGTGAACAGGAAGAGGGAAGGGAGACGCAGGGGCGGACATACCGCCTGTGCAGGCGGTTCGGCTGCACAGGGGCCCAGGGCCGGGGGGGGCCCTTTCTTACCGGCGGCAGGGCAGGGAGAGATGAGCGCTTTCATTGTGGAAGCGCTCATCTTTATATTCATCTGTATCACCGTCCTTAGTGTTTATTTTTTTCATTTAAGCTTTGCTAAATGAACTGGCACACAGTGGGGGCACTATGGGGGCCACTATGGAGGAGGAGCACTATGGGGGCCACTATGGAGGAGGAGCACAATGGGGGCACTATGGAGGAGGAGCACTATGGGGGCACTATGGAGGAGGAGCACAATGGGGGCACTATGGAGGAGGAGCACAATGGGGGTACTATGAAGGAGGAGCACTATGGGGGGCCCTATATACATATACATATACACATACATATATACTGGCTCACATGGGGGGCACTATGGAGGAGGATCACTATGGGGGGCCCTATATATATACAGTGCCTTGCAAAAGTATTCGGCCCCCTGGAACTTTTCAACCTTTTGCCACATTTCAGGCTTCAAAAAAAAAAAATATAACATTTAAAATTTTTGGTGAAGAATCAACAAGTGGGTCACAATTGTGAAGTGGAACGAAATGTATTGGATCATTTAAACTTTTTTTGTAATAATAAAACTGAAAAGTAGGGCGTGCAAAATTATTCGGCCCCCTTGCATTAATACTTTGTTGCGCCACCTTTTGCTGCGATTCAGCTGCAAGTCACTAGGGGTATGTCTCTATCAGTTTTGCACATCTAGAGACTGAAATTCTTGCCCATTCTTCCTTGCAAAACAGCTCGAGCTCTTTGAGGTTGGATGGAGAGTGTTTGTGAACAGCAGTTTTCAGCTCTTTCCACATACTCTCAATTGGATTCAGGTCTGGACCTTTGGCTTGGCCATTCTAAGACCTGGATACGTTTATTTTTGAACCATTCCATTGTAGATTTTGCTTTATGTTTGGGATCATTGTCTTGTTGGAAGATAAATCTCCATCCTAGTCTCAGGTCTTTTGCAGACTCCAACAGGTTTTCATCCAGAATGGTCCTGTATTTGGCTCCATCCATCTTCCCATCAATTTTAACCATCTTCCCTGCCCCTGCTGATGAAAAGCAGGCCCAAACCATGATGCTGCCACCACCATGTTTGACAGTGGGGATGGTGTGTTCAGGGTGATGAGCTGTGTTGCTTTTATGCCAAACATATCGTTTTGCATTGTTTCCAAAAAGTTGGGTTTTGGTTTCATCTGACCAGAGCACCTTCTTCGACGTTTGGTGTGTCTCCCAGGTGGCTTGTGGCAAACTGTAAATGAGACTTTTTATGGATATCTTTGAGAAATGGCTTTCTTCTTGCCACTCTTCCATAAAGGCCAGATTTGTAAAGTGTTCGACTGAATGTTGTCCTATAGACAGACTCTCCCATCTCAGCTGTAGATCTCTGCAGTTCATCCAGAGTGATCATGGGCCTCTTGGCTGCATCTCTGATCATTCTTCTCCTTGTTTGAGATGAAAGTTTAGAGGGACGGCCAGGTCTTGGTAGATTTGCAGTGGTCTGATACTCCTTCCATTTCAATATGATCGCTTGCACAGTGCTCCTTGGGATGTTTAACCCCTTCCTGACCAGAGCCGTACATGTACGGCGCTGCGGGAAGTAACTTTCCGACCAGCGCCGTAGTACTACGGCGCGCTGATCGGGCGGGTGCAGGAGCTGCGCCCGCCCAATCAGCTGCGGGGGGGCGGCTGTTCCCAGTAGCCAAACCCCTGCTGCGTATGCCCGCCAAAACAGCCTTTTTTTTGGTCACCTTCCCTTACAAAAAGTGTAATAGCAGGCAATCAAAAAGGCGTATTTACCCCAAAATGGTACCAATCAAACTGTCATCTCGTCCCGCAGAAATGTAGACCCTACCTGAGACAATCGCCCAAAAAATTAAAAAAATATGGCTCTCAGAAAATAGCAACACAAAAAAAAGATTTTATTCTGTTCAAAAATGCATCTAATGTGTAAAACTTTCCAAAAATAAAAATGTTTGACATATTGGGTATCGCCACATCCGTAACAACCTGCTCTATAAAAATATTACATGAGATGGCCCCCCAGGTGAATGATGTAAAAAAAATGTAAAAAAACTATGCCATAACAGCCATTTTCTTTCACCTTGCCTCACAAAAAGTGTAATAGCAGGCGATCAAAAAGGTGTATTTACCCCAAAATTGTACCAATCAAACCGTCATCTTGTCCCGCAGAAATGTAGAACCTACCTGAGACAATCGCCCAAAAAAATAAAAAAAATGTGGCTCTCAGAAAATAGCAACACAAAAAAAAGATTTTATTCTGTTCAAAAATGCATCTTATGTGTAAAACTTTCCAAAAATAAAAATGTTGACATATTGGGTATCGCCGCGTCCGTAACAACCTGCTCTATAAAAATATTACATGAGATGGCCCCCCAGGTGAATGCTGTAAAAAAATGTAAAAAAAAACTATGCCATAACAGCCATTTTTTTCACCTTGCCTCACAAAAAGTGTAATAGCAGGCGATCAAAAAGTCTTATGTACCCCAAAATGATACCAATCAAAATGTCACCTCATCTCGCAAAAAATGAGCCCCCACATAAGACAATAACTCAAAAACATAAAAATCAATGGCTCCCGCAAACCAATCCATCAAAATCTGTGCTGCAAAATCCATATGGCGCTCCTTCTGTTCTGAGTCCTGCAATGTGCCCCCACAGCAGTTTACCACCACATATGTGGTGTTGCCATATTCAGGAGAAAGTGGGGAACAAATTATGGGGTGCTTTTCTCCTGTTACCCCTTGTGAAAATGAAAAATTTGGGGCTAAAGCAACATTTGATTGGAAGAAATGAAACTTTTCATTTTCACAGCCAAGTGTTTCCAAATTCCATAAAACGCTTAGGTGGTCAAAGTGGCCAGTACCCCCCTTAATATATTCTTTGAAGGGTGTAGTTTCCAAAATGTGTTCACTTTTTGAGGGTTTCCACTGTAGGGGTGCGTCAGGGTCTCAAAATGGTGCCTAAAAACCATTCTAGCAAAATCTGCCTCCAAAATCCGTATGGCGCTCCTTTCCTTCTGACCACTGCCACAAACCCATAGAGACGTTTACCACCACATATGGGGTATTTCTGTAAACTGCAGAATCAGAGTAATGTATATTGAGGTTTAGTTTGCTGTTAACCCTTGCTGTTTTGCAAGAAAAAAATTATTAACATGAATAATCTACCAAAAAAGTGAAATTTTGAAATTTCACCTCCATTTTCCATTAATTCTTGTGGAACACCTCAAGGGTTAACAAAGTTTGTAACAGCAGTTTTTTATAATTTGAGGGGTGTAGTTTCTAAAATGGGGTCATTTATGGGTGGTTTCCATTACGTAAGCCACTCAAAATCACTTTATATCTGAATTGGTGCTTAAAAAAATGGTTTTGGAAATTTTGTTGAAAATTTGAAAAATGGCTTCTAAACTTCTAAGCCTTCTAACGTCCCAAAAAAGTAAAATGACATTTATAAAATGATGCCAACATAAAGAAGACATATGGGGAATGTAAAATAATAACTATTTTTGGAGGTATTACTATATATTTTGAAAGTAGAGAAATTGAAATTTGGACATTTTTCCAAATTTTTGGTAAATTTGGTATTTTTTTGTAAATAAAAATTAAATATTTTGCCACAAATTTACTACTGTCGTGAAGCACAATATGTGACGAGAAAACAATCTCAGAATGGCTTGGATAAGTAAAAGCGTTCCAAAGTTATTACCACATAAAGTGACACATGTCAGATTTGCAAAAATGGCCTGGTCAGGAAGGCCCGGGGTTGAAGGGGTTAAACAGAACTCTGAGACTATCACAGAGCAGGTGCATTTATACGGAGACTTGACACACACAGGTGGATTCTATTTATCTTCATCAGTCATTGAGGACAACATTGGATCATTCAAAGATTCTCAATGAACTTCTGGAGTGAGTTTTCTGAACTGAAAGTAAATGGGCCGAATAATTTGAAAAGTTCCAGGGGGCCGAATACTTTCGCAAGGCACTGTATATACTGGCACTATGGATAAGGAGGAGCACTATGGGGGCCCTGTCATATATACTGGCTCACATGGGGGGCACTATGGAGGAGGAGGAGCACTATGGGGTCCCTATCTTGTATACTGACACACATGGGTGGTATTATGGAGAAGGAGGGGAGAGGAGCACTATGAGGACATCTACTGGGGGTCCTATCTTATACACTGGCACGCATGAGGGCACTATGGAGGGGGAGGAGCACTATGGGGGCCCTATCTTATATACTGGCAGACATGGGGGGCACTATGGAGAAGGGGGGGAGGAGCACTATTGGGGTCATTGTATAGGGTCACTTAGAGGGTTTTTTGGGCACACAGTAGGGGGCATTGGCACACATGAGGGCACTATGGGGACATTGGCTGGCCGCAGGCACTAATTATTTCTATTGGTGGGGAGCACTATTACGGTGGGGAGCACAGTATCAGCTTAGCACAGTTATTTTTGGGGAACATTTTGGTTATAATTTAGTGTCAGGGACACTATTTCCTGGGTGCAGGGTGGGAGAATGATGGAAAAGTAGGAAACTAAGATGTCTATATGTCAAACTCCACAGAGAGAAGAGATGGCTGAAAGAAATCATCATGGCGGTCTGGTCTGAAAGGAGAAGATGAGGAAAGATCTACATCTACATCTAAGAAGATGTCACTGGATGTGCGAGGTATGGGGCCCTGTATTAGGCTACTTTCACATTTGAGTTAGTGATTCTGGCAGGCTGTTCCAGCAGAGAACAGCCTTCTGAAATTCACTGGCTCCGGCACTACTGGATGCAGAATGCCCGCCGGCCCCATTAACTATAATGGGCTCCGGCAGAGATCTGGCCACAATCTGGCAAAAATGCAGAGAATCAGCGGGACACAAACTGCTGCATGCCTGAGTTTGTGTCCAGCCAATTTCTTGCATTCTTTGCCAAATCAGGTGGCTGGAGCTTAGTGCTGCATGTGTGAAAGTAGTCTTACCCTGTGTGTTTTGTATTGCTGTATGTAATGTTAGGACACCATAGGCTAGGTTGAGAATTTGGTTTGGGAAAGGCAGGGGGGGCAGACACATTCCTTGCACAGGGGCCCTCTGCTGTCTGTGTCCGCCCCTGGGAGACGGCACATGCACACTGCATGCACCGTCTCCTCAAACCTGGGATCTCTATATGCAAAACCAAGCACTTAGTACCAAGCTATAGCATTACCACATAGAGAAACATTTTCTATGCTTATAAACTAATACATACAGTATTACTGGTGTCTATAATTATATATTGTGCTTAAGAATAAAGCAGTAACGTATATTAGCTTTTTGAGCATCTCAGTGCGGTAATGCTATAGTACATAGAGTATATGATAAGTAGATTCTAGGACACAGCTCCGCATGCTGATGTCTAGACTTGTGAATGAAGGGGAGGGGGGAGTGTACAAAGCACAGGGGGTGTTACAAAGCAGTGCTCAAATGAATAAATCAAATCAATAAATCGGGTTTTCCCCATCAATCTGTACTCAGTCCCTCTTAATGAGAAAAGCGAAAATGGAATTTAAAAAATGTTTGAAAATTTATTAAAAAGGAAAAACTAAAATTTTGCATAGACATAGGTATTTAGATCCTTTTCTATGACACTTGAAATTTAGCTTGGGGGCCTCCCATTTCTCTTGATCTTATTTCATATATTTCTACACCATGATTGTAATCGACCTCTGGTAAATTCAGCTGATTGTGTAGTACCCCAAAGGGGGCACTACCAATCCTACACCTAGCTACTGTCTCTAATGGCTAGCAAAGAGTGTCATCTGTGTATTTATTTACAGGTCCTCTGATCCTGTGCCTTAATAATATTGCTAGGTAACTGTTATGTATTGTATTAAATATAATGTGCGTGGTTGTTCAGCAGGAGGCGTTGTATCTGGCAGAGAGAGATCTTTAGATCTTACCATTCCATTCTCCCCCCTTTTGGTCAGAAGTGGCAGCCTGCATCTTGGTACCAAGGGAAAAGTTGCAGGAAGCTAGAGTTAGTTGAGAGGTAGAAGGAGACGAGACCTGGCACTGTGACGGGAGCGCCCCCTTCCTGCAGGAGGAGTCTTCCAGGGGAAGCAGCTCGTAGAGCACCACGACTCCTTGCAGTTCATAGACTGAGTATTACGAGGAGGTCAGCGGCCAAAGGCACCCCACTCAAGGGTACTGGAACTGCTAGAAAGTCCAGTAACCAGACTGAAGCCAGAGATTAGCACAGCAGAGAAAGATAAAGCAAAGTATTCAAGTTCACCTGCCAGTTTACCCTTAGCCTGCGGAGCCAAGAGAAAGATCAAGTATTGTTTGGATCACAAAAGTTTATCTCAAGTTTATTCACGTAAAAACCGTTAAACTTCACCAAATCTAGATTCAACTTATTCCACCAACTCCTTTCTTGCTGCACAGCCTAATCCCATGGAGCAACAGTATCCAGGTAGGAGCACTTTGACACCAAACTATTAGGGCCACAACATACCACTCGGCAATCCTCACACTGGGACCCAATCGGCCCTGGGGGGGCAACCCGTTGCATTTGATATATTTCTACACCATGATTGTAGTCCACCTCTGGTAAATTCAGTTGATTGGACAGGATTTGTAAAGATACATCCCTGTCTATATAAAGTCTTACAGCTGACAATGCAGATCAGAACAGTCCAAAGGAAAAGGACAGTCTCCTAGCAACAGTGACCCTCCCAATACCCTACTCACTTGGTTTTCCTGTTGGTAGAAGACAAACTAATTTATATATATATATATATATATATATATATATATATATATATATATATATATACACTTTTTTTTAGGAAAATACTCGCTTGTGCACGTTTTTCCAGCAAGATCTCCCTTGAATGTTCGAGCTCTTGTGAGATTTTTCTCCTTCCTGATGGCAGAGGCCACCTACACTTAATAGCTGTTGCTAGGTGGCTGTCCTTTTACCAACAACAAAAACCATTTGCAGATCACAGATTCCTGCAAACTGTGCTCTTTCTGGTCCAAGTTATTGCGGGGCAGATGTATGAAACTGTCTAAAAGAAAAGCTGCCTTTGTTGCCCATAGCAACCAGTCGCAGCAAAGCTTTTATTTTTCAAGAGCACTAAAAGTAATGACATCTGGCCTGTGATTGGTTGCTATGGGCCACAAAGACAGTTTTTTAGACAGTTTCATACATCTGCCCCATTGTGTTGGATTGTATCTACACTTGATTTACTTTTGTTGTGGCTGCTCCACGTGAGGGGCTAGAATTACATGTTCTCTGTAGGGGAAGGTTGCTTTAATTTTTCAATCTGTAAAATGACTTATAATTTTAAAGAAGAAAAGAACATTTTTTGCTACTTCTGTTTCCTGTGATGTTGTTTATTCTGTCATTTCTTTATCTCCCTTCCTAGGAACAAACTGCTTTTTCCCCTCCACCACAAAACATTCTCTCGCTGTAGTCACGTCGTATTGTTCAGTAAGTAACATTATCCACCCTGCTCAGTATTTCTCCAGTACCCAGTGTACCCAACCCGCTGTTATCCCTGGCACTTCAGAGATCGCAAAGTGCTTGTATCATGAGAAATCCTTTATCTGTCCAAGACACCTTTTTCACTTATATTAACAATCTTGCTATGTTTCAGTTGAATTCCAGGTTTATAGTGGAATATTTATCCGCTCCTGTTTCTGCTCATTCTTGGTAATCTTGTGTCAGATAACAGCTTTAGGATTACATAGGCAAAATTACATGTTTCCGAAGAGTAACTGAAATACATAGGAAGAATGGATACTCTGGGGGAACTGATTATTTCTTTATCGACATATTGTGAGTTTTCCCTTGAGGTATTCATGCTTCTGGGATGATTTATATGTGCAATTTGTTTTCCTGTTTTTTTTTTTTTTTTCAAAGCAATGAACAGAAGAATCATAGGTCTTCTTACACCTCTGCCAATACTAGAAAACAGAACATTTATTTTGGCAAATAAATGTCAAAGCTTTATTGAGAAGACAAAAAGATAAGGGACATCTGGACAAGGCAGAAGAGAAGGGTGCGCAAATTGTAGTCTATAGCATTTTGTAGGCAAGAATGATTTCCTCTGTCCTTGGCATTTACAAAAGTTCACAATCAGTGGGGGTCATTTACTAACGACCTGCGTTTCACATGCCAGTCTTAACAAAACCCCACTGGTGGGACATCTGACCAATTTATTGGGTGATGCATGCCTCTTAATATATTTTTCTCATTTTCCGTTGTCCATGCACCAGATCAGGTATCTATTCCAGCCAGGAGCTCCACTAGATTTCTGGTGTGATGTGCACCAGTTTTCTGGCACACATGTTGGTAAATGGGTCGAGCCATGGGCGAGCCACCTTCTGCCCACGCCCGCCTACTTTTTGGAAAAGTGGTTGAGGGTGTTAGAAAAAGCAAAAACGTTGCAACTTTGGCAAAACATCACTTGTGACAAAATTTGAGACTTTTCTACCCTAAAAAAAATGGCGTACAACGTTGGTACAGGACCCTTAGTGTGTATTTATAACTGATTAGAACGTGAGCATTCAGCAGATATGCAGAAGTTAAATAATAGTGGAATACAACTAAATCCAGTTTAGTCATTGGATAAAGGAGGTCAATTATAAAGAATAGCCTCAAGGGATACCTGAAAAGATTATAACAATCCAACTGAAAATCAATAGTGAGAAGACACACTCAAGGCAAAACAGAAAATCCCATTTACTCAAGATGCTTGAACGACTGTAGTAAGAAGGTAATTTTGAACGTGGCCTTGGTCTATATTGGTCAGTCAGCCTAGAGTGCTTATAACCCACGTTACCTAATGGTGCCCCACGTACATGCTCCTTCTGCATCCAATTAAGTATACCGAAACAGAAGTCAGACTGATTGGAGTAAAGGGATTGCCCTGTAACGTCAACACTTTTATAGATTTCTAAGTGAAATACATAGTCGAATATCTACATGCATATCAATTATATATAACTACAGTCAGGGGCGTAGCTAAAGGCTCATGGGCTTTGGTGCAAGAGTTCAGCTTGCCCCCCCCTCCTTCCCTCAATGCTTTGTGGCCAGGGGCAGGGACGCACATTGCCTTCGTACTGCCTGAGGCAAAAATTGAAATGTTCTCCCCCCGCCTCTCCAAATTCTCAACCTAACCCCTTCCCTCCAGCCAGAGGTGTAACTTGACCAGCATGCACTTTCTTTAATACCAGTGTCTTCTCATGTGGCATAAGGGTCTTTGGGCCCCCCCCTCCGGCTCCTGGGCCTGGTAGCGACTGCTAGCTCTGCACCCCCTATAGCTATACACCTGACTACAGTCAGGCTTATGGTGGTGAGGGGATCATCTGAACCTGCAAGAAAAAACAAGTATTTTGGTTTGTGCTAATGTGACTATGGGGGAGATTTCTTAAAGTCTGTCATTTTATGCCAGCCATTAAAATCTCCTGCGCTGCCGGACGGTGCTCCTAATTTATAAAGAAGCGCAGGCCTCATCATTGCACACATTAGGTGCATCATATGGTCCGCTGTTTGCCAGAATAAAATGTACAGCTGCTGTAGCTTTCTGTCTTGTGCCTGAAAATGCTAATGAAGATAAATGTAGTGGAGAAGCTGGCCCTGCCGCCCCCCCCCCCCTGTATGCCCCCTTTTATGAAAAGTGGTGAAGGTAACACAGAAAAGCTACAACTTGTCGCAAGTGGCATTTAAAAACTCAAAAACCCTGTTTGTGACCCTTTTTATACCACAAAATTAGCACAGGCTGATCATAAATAATAAAGATACCGTATTTGTCTGCAAATATATGTGTATGTGGTCGTGTATAAAATACAATAATTCATTTAGAGTGATAAATATGTATCACACTACTAAAATGATGATTAAATATGCAATTCAATGTACTGTATATCATCAAAGAGCCAGGAACATATTTTTCATCCCTGAGCTATCTAGATACACACTGACCCATTCATTTCTATGAGACTATGCACACATTTGAATTCTTTACAAATCCGTGCAAACATTACAGAACATGTCCTATTCTTGTCTGTATTGTGGACCAAAATAGTCCTTTCTATTGATGGGAATGCTAAAAATATGGAATGCTTGTGGAAGGGACCCATATTGTGCATGAAGCTTTATAAATGTATACCTGATTTTGTAATGTGTAACCACTAACCACAATCATTAGTCACATTTAAAGTGTACTCTTTATAAACTGTGCAAGGACCTTGCACTTATACAGTATGCTTAGTACACCACTGAAATTTAAATAGTCTGTGTTATGTTGTAGTAGCGCCATACAGCAGGGGCCCCACAGCAGACACAAATATGTGCCTAGAAGAGAAGCTAAAGAGAGCCAAAATCTAATAACTGCTTTAGGACAACTGCAACCAGATTTTACATTTTAAAGATGAAATAGTGTTTTTTTGTTATGACTATTTGCTTTGATTTTAATTGAGGCCCGGATCTTTAGGGATGTTAAAAAATAAACCTTGTTTGGGCTGTTGTGGCTCTCGCCATTGCTGCCAGTCACCTACATATGCAGATACTGGCCAGTGCTTGTTTACTGCACCTGTTTTCAGTCATTACACATGTCCCAGGTTTCTTTAGAACCTGTCCTCCATCTGATTGACTGAGAGCTTAGGTTTATTTGGTTCTTGAGCTGTAAGGTGTATGCAATCTCTGCTCCAGAAGCTAGGTAAAGAGATAGGAGGGGGCAAAGAGGCAGAAGAGGCTTAGATTGAGTGCCAATTACTGAGATTTGTGTTGTACTTAAATCCTGCTGTGACCTCAGCATGTTTAGCAACCATTCTCCTGCCTTTGTAAAGCACAAATAGTCAGCAGAAAGGTTGTGGGGGGGATGGCACTACACAAAAAGGCTAAAGTCCATGTGAACATGGGTTCCCTCACAAAACTGGAGTCAAATTCCTCTGTGGTGCTCAGCAAAAAATAAATAGCAAAGAGCTTGCATAAAGCATGTGTAGAAAGAGAATTGATGCGGCACTCACCAGAGTCTTCTTGCTTCTGAAAGTTTTATTAAACACTTACATAAAAACAGGTTGCAGGGCAGACGCCATTCAGTGCACCAGGAGACCAGCGGCGACGGCCGTTTCACACACATGTGCTTCCTCTGGCCGCTTCCTGATGACGCAACTGCGTCACCGCCTCTTAAAGGGCCGCTGTCCCGGCACACTGTGACAGAACAGCAGCACAACAACATCTCAGCACAAAGTCTTAATATTATACACCATTTGCAATATACACATGTATGTGAAGCAAAGTCTGTCTACTAAATAGTAGAATTAAGTGCCAATGAATGATTCTTAAATTAAATTCTCCTGCCTTTGCATCTCTATACCCTTGTTTCTTTTGGTTCTGACTTGGCTTGTTTCTGTTGTTGTTGTTGGATACTGTTTTGGCATTAATGTTTGACTGCCCTGTTTTTGACTGTGTATAGTATGGCTACTTGATCTGTCTGCTACATCTGCTAGCAGTTTCATACCACCCACAGGGACTGCTCAGGGATAGCTAGTTATTTTCCAGAGAAGGATCACCCCAACTGGGCCGCATATTCCATTGTAGGCAGGGCTCCTGTAACGTCTTGCAGAAAGTGTTGCAGGGCAAGTTCACCAGCTCTTGCTCTGTCACAATGTGCTTTTCCTATTTTGTCTTGTACAGCCGGCTTGTCTCTGACTATTTCTTCCTGTTTGTTGCCAGCCCTTACCTTCTGTTTACCGTTAACAACAAACTCCAGCAGCCCTGACCTCTGCCTGACCAATCATAATTACTATATATTTGAAACGACTGGCTCTATAAGTAGCAATGTCTCAAATTTTTTTCAATATAATATGGAATGTAATATATCCTAAACTTTTGTTTAATATATCACAAATAATAGAAAAAAAAAAAATAAATCAATATATCTGTTATCACAGTAGGCAGGAATACACAGACAGTGAGCCCTAACTGGAACCCCGACTGCTTTCCCTGCCTACTTGCAGTGCAAGTCCTAGGCAGCAAGTCTGCAACTGGTCGACGCTTCCTACACTGCTAATGTGCAAGACATATATACAGAGGCCGAACAACATAGAAATAGAGTCGTATGGAAATGGGTCAGAACTAAGCGGACAATACAGTACCAAATTGCAAGTCAAAGAGCTAAGCCGAAGTCAGAACCATATGAGAAACACAGTACCAAAACACGAGACAGAGAGTGGTCAAAGGCAAGCTGAGATCAATAATAGAAGCAATCCAAACACACAGAACCAGAACCAGGAGCACAGCTAAGGAGTCAATGACTGTCACTGACACTGGTATAAGGCCAGGAAGGGGTTTAAATACAGCACAGAGTCTGGATGGCTCACAGTTCAGACAGTTGTTATAAGAGCACAGTCTACTGTATACCCACAAACAGTCAAAAGAAAATATATATTTGAAATGATTGGTTCTGCAAGTAGCAATGTCTGATAAATGGCACTCCATTAGTCAGAACACGAGCACATAGGAATAGAGCAGCTGAGCAATCAGCCCACTGTGGGGAGAAAGAGCATTGCATCCTGTTGCTAATGGCACTGTTGCATCACTAGGAGGTGTGGCTTAGAAGAGTGTCGATCCTGACAGGTAAGTTCATGACAATATTACAATATAAATCATAATGATATTTATTGTTATATATTGACATATAATCTGTGATTTATTAAAAAATACTTGGGGATATATCACATTCCCTATTTTATTACATTTATCAGACATTGCTACTTGCAGAACCAATCATTTCAAATATATATTTTCTTTTGACTGTTTGTGGGTATACAGTACACTGTGCTCTTATAACAACTGTCTGAACTGTGAGCCATCCAGATTTATCTCAACCATAATTACTGTCTGATGCCTTGGTACTGTGAATTGATCTCTTTTGTCCATCCACACTTCAGCCATTGTTACGGAAAATACTCAAGGGGTAGGATTCCCTGTAGGAAAATCCATATACTGGATATGTACATAAATGTTATAAATGTCCAGAATTAATTATATTATTATGGGGGATCATGGGGATAAGGTACATCAGGAAAAATATTTCTGGAGCAATACAGTACGGTTATTAATACACATCTCTTTCCAATGTCAAAAAGAGGGAGATTTAAGGACCAAAAAAAGGGATATTGGAACCTGGGTGAAAAGCAGAAACTTCTTCAATACTGGGCTGTTGTATTGTCATGGTTGGCTCTACCAATATTACTTTTCTAGGTGTTTGTGCACTACTGTATCTCATCATGTGGCTGTCCCTAGCTGTTTAATTTCTCAACTCCAACATTTTTGCATTCCATTTTGTCTTATGGCATATTCACAGCTCTTATTAATGTTCCTAGAATAATCGTGGTTGCTACAGCAAAAATCTAAATTTATAGTCACTTAGAATATCTCCATTTTTATTACAACAGAGCTGAACTACAGTGAAATTCTCATCTAGTTATATGAGTTCTTTGGCTATACAGCTTCTTTTTAAAAATTTATACCACATTAGACAGGCTACAGTTTAACTAATGAGGCAAGAAATTACTTGATCTAAAACAAGCCCCAAGAGGAACACAATGTATCAAGTAGCTGTCTATGAGTTTTCTAAACCTGCTTGTTTGAGTCTATCGTGTGTGTCGTAACACAAACATTCATATATTGATAAGGACATGTAAGTACTATACAAAACGATGAGACATAAAACCACATGATTAATATTGTGTAGGGCCTCCTTGTGCCTCCAAAACAGATCTGACCTGTCAAGGAATGAACTCCACAATACCTCAGATGGTGACAAAGGCAGATTCTTTAAAGTGTAACTGTCATTCTTTTTTTCATTTGTATAATGTTCTAGCAGAAGGATCCAGCTTCGCCTTGGTATATTTCATTTAATTTCTCTGTGTGTCATTGCAGAGAGAAAGTCACCCTCCCACCCATCCCTGCACCTGGCAGAAGTTGATTTTTACCTTCATTTTTTCAATCCCCATTGGCTGCGGAGTGGGAGGGGGACGTGGCCTGACCAAGTCAGGGGCATGGCTTAGCAAGACCTGGGGCGGGGCTTTTAAGTCCTTCTTTAGGGGGTGGCCTGAATTACAGGTCGATGCCATGGTAATTTATGAGGACATGCAATGGGTAGCAGTGGAAGAAAACATCTTTTATCACTACTGAACGGTCTTAGTCTAAAACATAAGTTATATTTATGGTAACCGGAATACCCCTTTAACAGTGTCATCCACAGCGCTCTGCCCCTTTAATACCTTAAGGACCCTGGACGAGAATGCTCGTCCTAAATTGCGGGTACTTAGTGCCCCAGGACGAGCATTCTTGTCCTGGGGTCCTTCCTTCCCCCCATGTCAGGTGCCCCCATTAGAAGCAGAGAACCGTCTGTTACTGACAGCCATATCCTTGCTGCATCCACCGGTGGATTAACCCCTCATATGCCACGGTCAGCGCTGACCGCGGCATATGGGAGGTTTGCGCTCCCCCACCTCCTCCATCGGGTCCTCTCGCTGCGATCGCGGGGAACCGATGGTTGCCATGGCGACCCCAAGCCACTCAGGCTTCCGTAGCTGCTGGGCTCTCGGGCCTCTATGAGGCCCAGCCCCCAGGCTGGGTCTCATAGGCAATCTATCAGTGTATTACAGTGTGTAATACACTGATAGACAATGCAGTACAATACAAATGGATTGTGCTGTATTGAAAAAGGGTTCAGACCATGTAATGTTGAAGTCCCATAGTGGGACATTAGTAAAAAGTAAAAAAAAGTAAAATAAAAGTGTTTTTAATAATAAAAAAATAAAGTTTCAATAAAAAAAGCCCTTTTCCCATAAAAGCTGACATATAAAATTGTAAAAAAAATAAATAAATAAAAAAACAGACATATTAGGTATCAACGCATGCGTAAAAAACCTGCTCTATAAAAATATCATATGATCTACCCCATCTGGTCAACAACGTAAAAAATAATAAATAAAAACTATGCTAAAAAAGCCATTTTTTGTCACCTTTCATCTCAAAAAGTGTAATACCAAGCGATCAAAAAGTCACATCTACCCAAAAATAATACCAATCAAGCCGTCATCTCATCCCGCAAAAACTGAGACCCTACCTAAAACAATCGGCTAAAAAATAAAAAAGATGTGGTTCTCAGAAAAGGGAGACATAAAAACATCATTTTTTTGTTTAAAACCAAAATATATTTAAAAAAAACAGACATATTAGGTATTGCCGCGTCCGTAACAACCTGCTCTATAAAAATATCACATGAGCTAACTCGTCCGGTGAACACCGTAAAAAAAATTAAATAAAAACTGAGCCAAAAAAGCCATTTTTTAAAAATCACCTTACATAACAAAAAGTGTAATACAAAGCGATCAAAAAGTCATATCTATCCAAAAATAATTCCAATCAAACCATCATCTCATTCCGCAAAAATGCATTTTTTTGTCACCATGCATCACAAAAAGTGTAATACCAAATGATCAAAAAGTATGTACCCAAAAATAGTACCAATCAAACCGTGCTCTCATCCAGCAAAAAATTAGACCCTACCTAAGACAATAGCCCAAAAATAAGAAAGATATGGCTTTCAGAAAATGGAGACATAAAAACATGATTGTTTTTGTTTCAAAAATGCTTTTCATTGTGTAAAACCAAAATAAATATTAACAAAATAGACAAATTAGGTATCTCCACGTCCGTAACAACCTGCTCTATAAAAATATTACATTATTTTGCCCGTCAGGTAAAAACCGTAAAAAAAAATAAAATAAAAACCGTGCCAAAAAAATACATTTTTTGTCACCATACATCACAAAAGGTGTAATAGCAAATGATTAAAAAGTAGTATGTACCCCAAAATAGCACCAATTAAACCGTCACCTCATGTCGCAAAAAATGAGAGCCTACATAAGATGATCGCCCGAAAAATAAAAGTAATATGCCTTTTAGAAAAGGAGACACACAAACATGATTTATTTCAAAAATGCTTTATTATTAGAGATGAGCGAACATGCTCGTCCGAGCTTGGTGCTCGTTTGAGCATTAGGGTATTCGCATATGCTCGCTACTCGGACGAGCATATCGCGATCCTCGAGGAAATGGCAACTTCCTCTTCCTGCATGTTAGCCGCCTTTTTTCAGCCAATCAACATGCAGGAGAGTCTTTGGTACCTCCTAGCATCATGTGGGGCCCCTACAAGTCGATAGCAGGGATTGGCTGGCCAGATCAGATGACCTGGAAATATAAGAATCTGGTCCCGCGCTGCTCGCGTCATACGCCGTCTGCATGAGATTAGGGATAGAGCTGCTGTCTGTCAGGGAGAGTGTTAGGGCCTGAATTTAGTTGTTGGTTAGGCAGGAATCACCCACAAAGAACCCAACAGCCTTTCTAAGGGCTACAAGCACGTTTTTTTTTTTGGTCTCCTCCTGGCTGCTGGCTGGGACTTGTAGTGCAGCTACCGCCATCTTGGCTGCACACTGTTAGGGCGTGAAATTAGAATCTGGTTAGGCAGGAATCATCCACAAAGAACCCAACGCTCCTTCTAAGGGCTACAACGACATTTTTTTTTGTCCTCCTCTCAGCTGCTGGCTGGGACTTGTAGTGCAGCTACCGCCATCTTGGCTGCACACTGTGCACTGGTGGCAGAAAGGGGACAGACCCCAATGAAATTGCCCAAAGTTCTCTCAGTACTCATTTTTGCTGCTGCTGTACTTTGGCTTGCTGAGATCTGTAGTGCAGTCTAGGGAATACGTTTTGTCACTCAGTTATATAAACTACCGTCCAGTAAACAATTGTGAGGTGTGCTGTACAGCAGCGTCAGTCTATAAAATACGTTTTTTCACTCAATTATATAAACTACAGTCCAGTGAACAATTGTGAGGTGTGTGATACACTAGCCGCAGTCTAGAGAATAATTTTTTTAACTCAATTATATAAACTACAGTCCAGTGAACAATTGTGAGGTGTGCGATACACTAGCTGCAGTCTAGAGAATAATTTTTTTCACTCAATTATATAAACTACAGTCCAGTGAACAATTGTGAGGTGTGTGATACACTAGCCGCAGTCTAGAGAATAATTTTTTTCACTCAATTATATAAACTACAGTCCAGTGAACAATTGTGAGGTGTGCGATACACTTGCCGCAGTCTAGAGAATAATTTTTTTCACTCAATTATATAAACTACAGTCCAGTGAACAATTGTGAGATGTGCGATACACTAGCCGCAGTCTAGAGAATACGTTTTTATTCTCAGTTATATAAACTACAGTCCAGTGCAAAATCGAGTGGTTTGCTGTGCAATAGCTGGAGTCTAAAGACTACATTTTTTTGCCTCAGATAGTAATTCTACTGTCTACTGAATACGGTTTTGGCCTAAGATATTAACTCAACAGTTTGGTGAATATACAAAATGTTGAACCCAAGGGCTAAGGGTCGAGGACTAGGGCTCCTCAAGGGAGTAGACCTCTGGCTCCTCCAACTCAACCTCCTTTCCCCCAGCCTGCCCCCCCCCCACGGAAAGTATGGATTCAGATCAAGCATACTCACAGGAACTCTTTTCAGGACCCTACCCAGAGACACAAACCACTGCTCAAGAGCAACTTCAGATGCCCAAAATTTAGAACTTTCACAGTCTGTGGGTGATGAGAGTGTGGACTTAGTGCAAGTAGTGCGTGACGAGGTGTCGGATGATAATGATGATGATAATGAGACACGGTTGTCAGACAGTGACGTTGTTGTCAGGGCAGTAAGTCCGAGGGGGGAGCAGAGTGAGGAATCGGAGGAAGAGCTGGTGGATGATGAGGTGACTGACCCGAGCTGGGTTGGTAATCCAACTCAAGACAGTGCTTCTGAGGGGGAGGCAAGTGCAGCACCAGAACAGGTTGGAAGAGGCAGTGGGGTGGCCAGAGGGAGAAGCAGGGCCAGAGCAGGTAGATCAGCAACTGTTTCACTGAGTCAAGCTCCCGTGCCGAGGCCTAGATGTTCGCAAGTCTGGAGGTTTTTTAAAGAAAGTGAAGATGACCGACGGACTGTGGTGTGCAACCTGTGCCACACCAGGATCAGCAGGGGAGCCACCACTACCAGCCTAACCACTACCAGCATGTGCAGGCATATGAGTGCTAAACACCCGACTCAGTGGAACCAAGGCCGTTCACCGCCTGCGGGTCACACCACTGCCCCTTCCCCTGTATCACATGCTGGCTCGGCGAGTCAACCCCCCGCCCAGGACCCCAGCACGAGCGCCTCCCGCCCTACAACCACCCCTTCACCTCCACGATCCTCCACAACCTCCACCAATGTGTCCCAGCGCAGCGTTCAGCTGTCTTTGCAGCAGACATTTGAGCGCAAGCGCAAATACAATTCCAGCCACCCGCATGCACAAGCCCTAAACGTCCACATCTCCAAATTGTTGAGCCTGGAGATGCTGCCCTATAGACTGGTAGAGACTGAGGTTTTCCGCAACCTGATGGCGGTGGCTGTCCCTCGGTACTTGGTCCCCAGCCGCCACTATTTTTCCCGATGTGCTGTCCCAGCCCTACACCAGCACGTGTCAGAGAACATCATCCGTGCCCTGACCAACGCGGTTAGTGATAAGGTCCACCTAACCACGGACACGTGGACAAGTGCTGGCGGGCAGGGACACTATATCTCACTGACGGCACATTGGGTTAACTTGGTGGAGGCTGGGACCGAGTCTGACCCTGGGGCCGCTCATGTACTGCCCACACCGAGGATCGCGGTGCCTACCTCGGTCACGGTTTCTCAGATGTACTATGCCTCTTTCTCCAACCCCTCCTCCTCCGAATTACCATCCGTGGGCATGGCGCCTTCAGTCGGTAGCTCTAGGAGCAGCAGCAGTGCCGTGGGTAAGCGCCAGCAGGCCGTGCTCAAACTGCTGAGCTTAGGTGACAAAAGGCACACCGCCCAAGAGCTGTTACAGGGCATCACAGCGCAGACTGATCTTTGGCTGGCACCGCTGAACCTCAAGCCAGGCATGGTTGTGTGTGACAACGGGCGTAACCTGGTGGCGGCTCTGCAACTCGGCAGACTGACACATGTGCCATGCCTGGCCCACGTGTTCAATCTCATAGTTCAGCAGTTCCTCAAGACATACCCCAATTTGTCGCATCTGTGTGCATTTCCGCAAGTCAAGCACAGATGCTGCCACTCTCAGGGCAGCGCAGCGGCGCCTACAACTGCCCGCTCACCGACTGTTGTGCGACTTGCCCACGAGATGGAATTCGACATTAAACATGTTATCCAGAGTTTACCAGCAGCGCAGAGTGATTGTAGGCTGCCAGATGTCAACTTCCACCAGAACTGGTAGTCAGGTCAGTCAGCTTCCTCAAGTCTACAATGAGGAGTGGACGTGGATGTCTGATATCTGTCAGGAGCAACTTTGAGGAGTCAACACAGATGGTCAGTGGCGATGCCGCCATTATCAGCCTCACCATCCCGCTGCTTTGCCTGTTGGAAAACTCACTGCTCAGCATGAAGTCAGAAGCTTCGCGCTTGTCACAGGAGATGGGTTAAGAAGATACGTCGCTTGATAGCCAGAGCACCCTCCGGTCTGTTTCTCAGCGCGTATTGGAGGAGGGGGATGAGGATGAGGAGGAAGAGGAGGAGAATGTTGGCGAGACAGAAGAGGGTACCAATGCTCAGTCCTTCTTAACTCTTGAGCGTGTATGGGCTGAAGAGGAGGAGGAGGAGGAGGAGGAAATGGAGAGTCAGGCCAGTGAGGAGAGGGAATTCTTGCGTGTTGGGACTCTGGCGCACATGGCAGACTTCATGTTAGGCTGCCTATCCCGTGACCCTCGCATTAGAAGCATTTTTTCAAACACTGATTACTGGGTGTTCACTCTCCTGGACCCACGGTACAAGCTGAACCTTTCCACTCTCATCCCTGTAGAGGAAAGGAGTATAAGAGTGAATCAATATCAACAGGCCCTGGTGCACAAGCTGAAACAATCCTTCCCATCTGACACCGCTAGCGACAGAGGGCGTGGTTCTGTGTGCCAAGTAGCGGGGGAGAGGAGGCGAGCAGGCAGCTTGTCCAGCACTGGCAGGGGAACGCTCTCCAAGGCCTTTGCCAGTTTTATGTCACCCCAGCAAGACACTGTCACCTGTCCCCAGTCTAGGCAGAGTAGGGGGGAGCTGTACAGAAAGAGGGTGAGGGAGCACCTAGCTGACCATACCAACGTCCTGCGTGATCACTCTGCTCCATACAACTACTGGGTTTCAAAGCTGGACACGTGGCCTGAACTGGCGCTGTACACCTTGGAGGTGCTGGCCTGCCCTGCCGCTAGCGTGTTGTCAGAGCGGGTATTCAGTGCACCTGGTGGCGTCATCACCGATAAGCATACACGTCTGTCAACTGACAGCGCTGACAGGCTGACGCTTATTAAAATGAACAAAGCCTGGATTTCACCGGAATTCAAATCTCCCCGGGGGAAGGCAGCTAAAGAATAAGATTCCTTATGTATCCGATTCCTCTCCTCTCCTCTACTCCTCCTCCTCCTCCTTCTCTCATTGCCAAACGCTGACCCAAAAGGGAATTTTTTAGAGGGCCAACTGGCACTCTTTTAAGACAATGTTTCCGAAGGGCCACCTACAGGCCCTCTCTCCAAACAATTTTTCCGGAGCGCCAACTACAGACACTCTAAAACCATTTTTCAGGAGCGTCAACTACAGACACTCTAAAACAATTTTTCAGGAGCGTCAACTACAGACACTCTAAAACAATTTTTCAGTATCGTCAACCACAGACAAAAAAAAAATTTTTTTCGGAGGGTCGACTTCACACACTCCAAAAAAAAAATTTTGGGAGGCTCATCCAAAGCCATTTGACTGCAATCTCAATCCCATCTTGGCTGCACGCTGTTAGGGCCTCAATTTAGATGTTGGTTAGGCAGGAATCATCCCCAAAGAACCCAACAACCCTTCTAAGGGCTACAAGCACGTTTTTTTTGGGGGGGGGGTCTGCTGCTGGCTGGGACTTGTAGTGCAGTTACCGCCATCTTGGCTGCACGCTGTGCACTGGTGGTAGAAGGGACAGCACGTGGTCCACACAGACCCAAAAGAAATTGCCCAAAGCCCTCTCAGTACTCCTTTTTGCTGCTGCTGCTGCACCTTGGCTTGCTGGGATCTGTAGTGCAGTCTAGTGAATACGTTTTTTTCTCTCAGTGATATACACTACAGTCCAGTGAACAATTATGTAGTGTACTGTACATTAGCGTCAGTCTAGGGAATACGTTTATTTTCTCAGTTATATATTATACAGTGCAGCAACAAATTGAGTGCTTTGCGGTACTAAAGCCGCCGTCTAAACACTACGTTTTTTTTCTCTCAGTTATATATTATACAGTGCAGTGACAAATTGAGTGGTTTGCATTACAAAACCGCCGTCTAAACACTACGTTTATTCTCTCAGTTTTTAAATTATACAGTGCAGAGACAAATTGAGTGCTTTGCAGGAAATAAAACCGCCGTCTAAACACTACGTCTTTTCTCTCTTTTTTCTAATTATACAGTGCAGCGACAAATTCAGTGATTTGCGGGCCTAAAGCCTACGTCTAAACACTACGTCTTTTCTCTCAGTTTTCAAATTATACAGTGCAGCGACAAATTCAGTGGTTTGCGGGACAAAAACCGCCGTCTAAACACTACGTTTATTCTCTCAGTTTTCAAATTATACAGTGCAGCGACAAATTCAGTGATTTGCGGGCCTAAAGCCTACATCTAAACACTATGTCTTTTCTCTCTTTTTTGAAATTATACAGTGCAGCGACAAATTGAGTGGTTTGTGGTACAAAAGCCGCCGTCTAAAGACTACGTTTTTTCTCTCAGTTATATATCATACATTGAAGTGAACATACAAAATGTTGAACCCAATAAGGGTCAAGGATGAGGGCGCGGGCGTCCAAGTAGTGTAGGGGGCAGAGGCCGTGGTCCTGGGCAGGGTGACACAGTACATGTTGATGAGGGAGCAGTGGAACACCACAGAGTTTCGCTCCCTAGCTTCATCTCGCAACTTACTGGTTCACGTGGTACACCACTATTGAAACCACAACAGTGCGAACAGGTGATGACGTGGATAGTGGACAATGCGTCCAGTAATTTATCCACCACCCAGTCTTCCACGCAGTCCACCCACGCTAGCCAAGGGAGTAGACCTCTGGATCCTCCAGCTCAACCTCCTTCCCCCCAGCCTGCCCCCCCCACGGAAAGTATGGATTCAGATCCAGCATACTCACAGGAACTCTTTTCAGGACCCTACCCTGAGACACACACCACTGCTCAACAGCAACCTGAGCAGTTGCTCTGCCCCAATGCCCAAAATTTAGAACTTTCACAGTCTGTGGGTGATGAGAGTGTGGAATTAGTACAAGTAGTGCGTGAAGAGGTGTCAGATAATGATGATGATGATGATGAGACACAGTTGTCAGGCAGTGACGTTGTTGTCAGGGCAGTAAGTCGGAGGGGGGAGCAGAGTGAGGAATCGGAGGAAGAGCTGGTGGATGATGAGGTGACTGACCCGAGCTGGGTTGGTAATCCAACTCAAGACAGTGCTTCTGAAGTGGAGGCAAGTGCAGCACCAGAACAGGTTGGAAGAGGCAGTGGGGTGGCCAGAGGGAGAAGCAGGGCCAGAGCAGGTAGATCAGCAACTGTTTCACGGAGTCAAGTTCCCGTGCCGAGGCCTAGATGTTCGCAAGTCTGGAGGCTTTTTTAAAGAAAGTGAGGATGAGCGACGGACTGTGGTGTGCAACCTGTGTCACACCAAGATCAGCAGGGGAGCCACCACTACCAGCCTAACCACTACCAGCATGCGCAGGCATATGAGTTCTAAACACCCGACTCAGTGGAACCAAGGCCGTTCACCTCCTGCGGGTCACACCACTGCCCCTTCCCCTGTGTCACATGCTGGCTCGGCGAGTCCACCCCCTGCCCAGGACCCCGGCACGAGCGCCTCCCGCCCTACAATCACCCATTCACCTGCAGGATCCTCCACAACCTCCACCAATGTGTCCCAGCGCAGCGTTCAGCTGTCTTTGCAGCAGACATTTGAGCGCAAGTGCAAATACAATTCCAGCCACCCACCTGCACAAGCCCTAAACGCCCACATCTCCAAATTGTTGAGCCTGGAGATGCTGCCTTATAGACTGGTAGAGACTGAGGCTTTCCACAACCTGATTGCGGTGGCTTTTCCCTCGGTACTTGGTCCCAGCAGCCCACTATTTTTCCCCAATGTGCGTCCAGCCCTAACCAGCACGTGTCAGAGAACATCATTCCTGCCCTGACCAACGCGGTTAGTATGAGGTCCACCAACCACGGAACTGGACAGTGCTGGCGGGCCAGGGACACTATATCTCC
>ONZH01023359.1:0-44370 GCA_900303285.1 Rhinella marina
GTGAGACGTCTTAAAAATTGTGTGGAGGCTAAAGAGGTGAGACCTCTTTAAAAATTATGTGGAGCCCAAGAGCTGAGACCTCTTAAAAATTATGTGGAGGCCCAAGAGGTGAGATCTCTTAAAAATTATGTGCAGGCCCAAGAGGTGAGACCTCTTAAAACATTTTGTGGAGGCCCAAGAGGTGAGACCTCTTAAAAATTATGTGGAGGCCCAAGAGGTGAGACCCATTAAAATTGTGTGGAGGCTAAAGAGGTGAGACCTCTTAAAAATTGTTTGTAGGCCCAAGAGGTGAGACCTCTTAAAAATTATGTGGAGGCCAAGAGTGAGACCTCTTAAAAATTATGTGGAGGCTAAAGAGGTGAGACCTGTTAAATTTTGTGGAGGCCCAAGAGGTGAGCCTTGATAAAAATTTTGTGGAGGCCCAAGAGGTGAGACCTGTTAAAAATTTTGTGGAGGCCCAAGAGGTGAGACCTGTTAAAAATTTTGTGGAGGCCCAAGAGGTGAGACCTTGATAAAATTTTGTGGAGGCCCAAGAGTGAGACCTGTTAAAAATTTGTGGAGGCCCAAGAGGTGAGACCTGTTAAAATTTTGTGGATGCCCAAGAGGTGAGACCTGATAAAATTATGTGGAGGCCAAAGAGGTGAGACCTGTTAAAAATTTTGTGGAGGCCCAAGAGTGAGACCTTGATAAAATTTGTGGAGGCCCAAGAGGTGAGACCTGTTAAAAATTTTGTGGAGGCCAAGAGGTGAGACCTTGATAAAATTTTGTGGAGGCCCAAGAGGTGAGACCTCGTTAAAAATTTTGTGGAGGCCCAAGAGGTGAGACCTTGATAAAATTTTGTGGAGGCCCAAGAGGTGAGACCTCTTAAACATTTTGTGGAGGCCCAAGAGGTGAGACCTGTTAAAATTTTGTGGATGCCCAAGAGGTGAGACCTTGATAAATTATGTGGAGGCCCAAGAGGTGAGACCTGTTAAAAATTTTGTGGATGCCCAAGAGGTGAGGACCTTGATAAAATTATGTGGAGGCCCAAGAGGTGAGACCTCTTACAATTATGTGGAGGCCCAAGAGGTGAGACCTTGATAAAATTTGTGGAGGCCCAAGAGGTGAGACCTTGATAAAATTTGTGGAGGCCCAAGAGGTGAGACCTTGATAAAATTTGTGGAGGCCCAAGAGGTGAGACCTTGATAAAATTTTGTGGAGGCCCAAGAGGTGAGACCTTGTAAAATTTTGTGGAGGCCCAAGAGGTGAGACCTTGTTAAAATTTTGTGGAGGCCCAAGAGGTGAGACCTTGATAAAATTTTGTGGAGGCCCAAGAGGTGAGACCTCTTAAAAATTTTGTGGAGGCCCAAGAGGTGAGACCTCTTAAACATTTTGTGGAGGCCCAAGAGGTGAGACCTGTTAAAAATTTTGTGGAGGCCCAAGAGGTGAGACCTCTTAAAAATTATGTGGAGGCCAAGAGGTGAGACCTCTTAAAAATTATGTGGAGGCCCAAGAGGTGAGACCTCTTAAAAAATATGTGGAGGCCCAAGAGGTGAGACCTCTTAAACATTTTGTGGAGGCCCAAGAGGTGAGACCTCTTAAACATTTTGTGGAGGCCCAAGAGGTGAGACCTCTTAAACATTTTGTGGAGGTCCAAGAGGTGAGACCTCTTAAACATTTTGTGGAGGCCAAGAGGTGAGACCTCTTAAAAATTTTGTGGAGGCCCAAGAGGTGAGCCATAAATATATAAATTTTTCTTATTTACGGAGCAATTCTACGGCGGTTAAGGAGGAGGAGGAGGAGGTGGAGGAGGAAATGGCACTTCATACAGATGGCACTTCACTTTTGGCTGCTTTCCACTGTTGGAGAAGCAAAGTCCGGGTCAATCCACTTGCTGTTCATTTTGATTAGCGTCAGCCTGTCGGCACTGTCGGTTGACAGGCGGCTGCGCTTATCGGTTATAATGCCCCCGGCTGCGCTGAACACCCTTTCTGATAGCACGCTGGCGGCAGGGCAGGCAAGCACCTCCAAGGCGTACAGGGACAGTTCCAGCCACGTGTCCAACTTGGAGACCCAGTAAGTGTAGGACGCCGAGGGATCGGGGAGGACAGGGGTACGGTCTGCCAGGTACTCCCGCAACATCCGCCGATACTTGTCCCTCCTGCTGATAGCGGGCCCCGCAGTGATGGAAGTTGCACGAGGGGGTGCCATGAACGTGTCCCACACCTTGGAGAGTGTTCCCCTGGTGGCTGTGGGCCTGATTGATGTTGTGGGACTCTGGGAGACCCTCTCCTCTCTGCCGCCAGCGATGGTGGGTGGGAAAATCTCCATCATGTTCTGCACGAGTTCCCTCTGGTATTCCAGCAATCGATTCGTCCTCTCCTCTACCGGAATAAAAGAAGAGACGTTATCTTTATACCGGGGGTCCAGGAGTGCGAAGACCCAGTACAGTTTGTTCTCCACTATCCGGACAACACGTGTGTCCCGGGAAAAGCAGCCCAGCATGAAGTCAGCCATGTGTGCCAGACTCTGAATAGGCATGACGTCACTGCCCCCACCAGAAGGATCACTTGCCATTTCCTCCTCTTCCTCTTCCGCCTCCTCTCCGCCCCATCCGCGCTGAACCAATGGGACGCACACAGCCTGACTGCTACCCTCGCCGCCAGCATCCTCCTCCTCTTCCACAGCCACCTCCACGTCGTCCTCCTCCTCCTCATCCTCCTCCTCCTCCTGCAACTGCCACCGAGAAGCAGACAAAAGTGTGGTCTGACTGTGTAGCTCCGTTGCGTCTCCTCCTACCCCCGTCTCCTCTGCGTGCAATGCGTTCTCCCTTATTGCGATGAGTGATTCTTTAAGGACGCATAGGAGCGGGATGGTTACGCTCACTATAGCGTCCTCGCTGCTGACCTTCTTGGTGGACTCCTCAAAGATACGCAGTACATCGCATATGTCTGCCATCCATGGCCACTCGTGGTTGGCAAACTGAGGGAGCTGAGTTGGAGGCACGCGTGGATTCATAATCTGGTACTCCATCAATGCTCTCTGCTGCTCACACACCCTGGCCAACATGGAATAGGTGGAATTCCAGCGAGTCGGCAGGTCGCACAACAGCCGATGTTCAGGCAAATGGAGGCGTTGCTGGAGTTTTTTTAAGCTAGCAGCAGCTACAGTTGACTTCCGAAAGTGAGCGCACAAGCGCCGCACTTTCACCAGTAGCTCTGCCAGGTTGGGGTAAGTCTTTAGAAATTTTTGGACTACCAGATTAAAAACGTGGGCCAGGCATGGTACGTGATTGAGTTCGGCAAGCTCCAGAGCCGCCACCAGGTTACGGCCGTTATCGCACACGACCATGCCTGGTCCTAGCTGCAGCGGCGACAG
Source organism: Rhinella marina (assembly GCA_900303285.1). Lineage (NCBI taxonomy): Eukaryota > Metazoa > Chordata > Amphibia > Anura > Bufonidae > Rhinella > Rhinella marina. The sequence goes on from ONZH01023359.1 coordinate 3,358, forward strand.
CCACATCTCCGTCTGCTGCAATATGGCGTCCCTCACCTCTGGGGCGCTGTGCTTCCTGTCGCCCAAGCTGATGAGCTTAAGCACCGCCTGCTGACGTCTCCCCGCGCCAGTGCTGCAACGCTTCCAGCTAGCGGCTGAGGGCGATGTTAAGGCAGAGGAGGAGGAGGAGGAGGAGGAGGGGGGTTTATCAGAACCCATGCTGGCAATCTTGGGCGGGGGTGGTAGGTAGGCCGTCTCTGTTTGCGAACCCCGTCCCCGCTTCCACTACATTCACCCAGTGTGCCGTCAAAGAGATGTAGCGTCCCTGGCCACAAGCGCTTGTCCATGAGTCGGTGGTCAAGTGGACCTTTGCGCTGACTGCGTACCTCAGGGCCCGCCTGATGTTACGCGACACGTGCTGGTGCAGGGCGGGGACGGCACTCCGGGAAAAGTAGTGGCGGCTGGGGACGGAATAGCGAGGTGCGGCAGCCGCCATCAGGTCGCGGAAGGCCTGCGTCTCCACAAGCCTAAACGGCAACATCTCCAGGGCCAGCAGTTTGGAGATGTGGCAGTTTAAGGCTTGGGCTTGGGGGTGACTCGAGGCGTACTTCCGCCTGCGGTCGAACGCCTGCGAGATGGACAGTTGTTGGGACGAGGAGTGTGAAGGTGCAGGCGAAGAGGCGGGGGAAGGGGAGGCTGAAGGAGAAGGCCCCAAAGTAGCCAAGGCAGAGGCAGATGTGGAGGTGTCCTGGCTGGAGGTCTGGACCGCAGTGGCAGCACACAACAAAGGGGAAGAGGCAGTGGCAGCAAGACCGGGCGCAGGTTGTATTGCGTTTGCTCTCTCCCACTCAGCCCAGTGCTTGACTTCCAAGTGACGCCGCATGCCTGAGGTGGTCAGATTGCTCTTCTCAGAGCCCCTACTCAGTTTTTAGTGGCAGAGTGTGCAAACCGCGCTCAGTTTGTCATCCGCACAAACATTAAAAAATCTCCACACCACAGAAGTACGAGGCCTCGATGGGGGAGCTTCGCGCGACTGCCCGCTGCCGGGAACAGCTTCGGCCCTGCTGGCTGTGGCCTCACTTCTCTGTCTGGACTGTCCTCTGCCTATGGACATCCCTCTGCCTGTGGACATCCCTCTGCCTCTGGACATCCCTCTGCCTCTGGACATCCCTCTGCCTCTTGCTGCCTTTTTCGGTGCTGCGCAGACCACCACCTCTCCACTGCTTTCCTCGCTGGACATCACCCCTGGCCAAGTGGGGTCGGTCATTTCGTCATCCACCACCTCCTCTTCCACTTCCTCACTCTGCTCCTCCTGCTGCCCACTGGACATTCCAACAGCCTCCCTTGATGGCAACTGCGTCTCATCATCATCATCGCTCATGATAACAGATGCTGGCTCAGGGTCCACATCAGCAGGAGATGGCGAAAACTCAAGTGTTTGGGCATCACTACAAACAAATTCCTCTGCTAGCTGCTGGGATTCTTCCGGCACATCTGAAAAAGGACCCGAAAAGAGCTCCTGGGAGGGGTCAATGGTGGGATGACTCTGTTGGCCAGGTGTGGAGGAAGGAGGGTCAGAGTGAGACTGTGTGGATGACTGGCTGGTGGACAACTGTGTGGAAGCGCTATCGGCTATCCATTGCACCACCTGTTCAACCTGCTCAGGCCTCAACAGCGGTGTAACCCGCCCCCTGCTTAACTGTCCCATAAAGGCAGGGATTCTGGATGAGCGGGATCCTGGCTGACCCTCACCAGCACGCATTGTATCCCCACTGGCTTCAACAAGGCCCCCAACAGCATTTCCGCGCCCCCGTCCTCGTCCACGTCCTATTCCGCTAGCCCCCCTCCGCATTTTATTTTTTTTTGGTTACAATATTTTGCCTTCACAGCCGTGAAATTATTTTGCAAGAGAACGCACAGTACAGTTGCCAATTATAAGGCCTATATATTTTATAGTTCAAGGTACACAGCCGTGTACTAACTGTTCAGACGGTGGGTATTAACACCAGGTATTTAAATTAGTTTGCAAGAGAATGCACAGTACAGTTGCCAATTATAAGGCCTAAATATTTTATAGTTCAAGGTACACAGCCGTGTACTAACTGTTCAGACGGTGGGTATTAACACCAGGTATTTAAATTATTTTGCAAGAGAACGCACAGTACAGTTGCCAATTATAAGGCCTATATATTTTATAGTTCAAGGTACACAGCCGTGTACTAACTGTTCAGACGGTGGGTATTAACACCAGGTATTTAAATTAGTTTGCAAGAGAACGCACAGTACAGTTGCCAATTATAAGGCCTAAATATTTTATAGTTCAAGGTACACAGCCGTGTACTAACTGTTCAGACGGTGGGTATTAACACCAGGTATTTAAATTAGTTTGCAAGAGAACGCACAGTACAGTTGCCAATTATAAGGCCTAAATATTTTATAGTTCAAGGTACACAGCCGTGTACTAACTGTTCAGACGGTGGGTATTAACACCAGGTATTTAAATTATTTTGCAAGAGAACGCACAGTACAGTTGCCAATTATAAGGCCTAAATATTTTATAGTTCAAGGTACACAGCCGTGTACTAACTGTTCAGACGGTGGGTATTAACACCAGGTATTTCAATTATTTTGCAAGAGAACGCACAGTACAGTTGCCAATTATAAGGCCTATATATTTTATAGTTCAAGGTACACAGCCGTGTACTAACTGTTCAGACGGTGGGTATTAACACCAGGTATTTAAATTATTTTGCAAGAGAACGCACAGTACAGTTGCCAATTATAAGGCCTATATATTTTATAGTTCAAGGTACACAGCCGTGTACTAACTGTTCAGACGGTGGGTATTAACACCAGGTATTTAAATTATTTTGCAAGAGAACGCACAGTACAGTTGCCAATTATAAGGCCTATATATTTTAAAGTTCAAGGTACACAGCCGTGTACTAACTGTTCAGACGGTGGGTATTAACACCAGGTATTTAAATTATTTTGCAAGAGAACGCACAGTACAGTTGCCAATTATAAGGCCTATATATTTTATAGTTCAAGGTACACAGCCGTGTACTAACTGTTCAGACGGTGGGTATTAACACCAGGTATTTAAATTAGTTTGCAAGAGAACGCACAGTACAGTTGCCAATTATAAGGCCTATATATTTTATAGTTCAAGGTACACAGCCGTGTACTAACTGTTCAGACGGTGGGTATTAACACCAGGTATTTAAATTAGTTTGCAAGAGAACGCACAGTACAGTTGCCAATTATAAGGCCTAAATATTTTATAGTTCAAGGTACACAGCCGTGTACTAACTGTTCAGACGGTGGGTATTAACACCAGGTATTTAAATTATTTTGCAAGAGAACGCACAGTACAGTTGCCAATTATAAGGCCTATATATTTTATAGTTCAAGGTACACAGCCGTGTACTAACTGTTCAGACGGTGGGTATTAACACCAGGTATTTAAATTAGTTTGCAAGAGAACGCACAGTACAGTTGCCAATTATAAGGCCTAAATATTTTATAGTTCAAGGTACACAGCCGTGTACTAACTGTTCAGACGGTGGGTATTAACACCAGGTATTTAAATTAGTTTGCAAGAGAACGCACAGTACAGTTGCCAATTATAAGGCCTAAATATTTTATAGTTCAAGGTACACAGCCGTGTACTAACTGTTCAGACGGTGGGTATTAACACCAGGTATTTAAATTAGTTTGCAAGAGAACGCACAGTACAGTTGCCAATTATAAGGCCTAAATATTTTATAGTTCAAGGTACACAGCCGTCTACTAACTGTTCAGACGGTGGGTATTAACACCAGGTATTTAAATTATTTTGCAAGAGAACGCACAGTACAGTTGCCAATTATAAGGCCTAAATATTTTATAGTTCAAGGTACACAGCCGTGTACTAACTGTTCAAGACGGTGGGTATTAACACCAGGTATTTAAATTATTTTGCAAGAGAACGCACAGTACAGTTGCCAATTATAAGGCCTATATATTTTATAGTTCAAGGTACACAGCCGTGTACTAACTGTTCAGACGGTGGGTATTAACACCAGGTATTTAAATTATTTTGCAAGAGAACGCACAGTACAGTTGCCAATTATAAGGCCTATATATTTTATAGTTCAAAGGTACACAGCCGTGTACTAACTGTTCAGACGGTGGGTATTAACACCAGGTATTTAAATTATTTTGCAAGAGAACGCACAGTACAGTTGCCAATTATAAGGCCTATATATTTTAAAGTTCAAGGTACACAGCCGTGTACTAACTGTTCAGACGGTGGGTATTAACACCAGGTATTTAAATTATTTTGCAAGAGAACGCACAGTACAGTTGCCAATTATAAGGCCTATATATTTTATAGTTCAAGGTACACAGCCGTGTACTAACTGTTCAGACGGTGGGTATTAACACCAGGTATTTAAATTAGTTTGCAAGAGAACGCACAGTACAGTTGCCAATTATAAGGCCTATATATTTTATAGTTCAAGGTACACAGCCGTGTACTAACTGTTCAGACGGTGGGTATTAACACCAGGTATTTAAATTAGTTTGCAAGAGAACGCACAGTACAGTTGCCAATTATAAGGCCTATATATTTTATAGTTCAAGGTACACAGCAGTAGTGCCAAATATAGTTTGGTATGTAGCAGAGCACCTAATACACCACTAATGCCTCTCTCTGTCCCTACTCCAGCAGCTATCCCTGAATACAGCAGCCGTTCTCTGTAAAGTCTATATTGTAGTAAAGCTATCACTGTACTGCACTATAGTAGCCCTGATAAGGTCTTTTAATCACGCTCCTGCCTGTCCAACAGCTAAAACCTGTCTCTCCCTTCTCCAGCCTCTGTCACTGACTAAGTTCACGCAGCATATGCGTACGAGCAGGAAGAGCTGAGTTTTTAATATTCGAGGTCACATGGTTTTTCCAGCCAATCCATGTAGACGCCGTTTTCGCGCTGCCAGCGTGCTCAGCGTGCCTGTCATACCCCCCCTGCATGGTGATTGGTGGAAAAAGAGCGCCAGGGAAGGTGGGAGGGGAAACGAATTCTAAGTGCGCCATCGCCGTTATACTCGAACGAAATCGAGTACGCCGAATAGCGTAGTATTCGATCGAATACCAGCTCGATCGAACACTACTCGCTCATCTCTAGTAGTCACCTGAAATGGTATTCCAACAGTCTTGAAGGAGCTCCCAGAGATGCTTAGCACTTGTTGGCCCTTTTGCCTTCACTCTGCGGTCCAGCTCACCCGAAACCATCTCGATTGGGTTCAGGTCTGGTGACTGTGGAGGCCAGGTCATCTGGCGTATCACCCCATCACTCTGCTTCTTGGTCAAATAGCCCTTACACAGCCTGGAGCTGTGTTTGGGGTCATTGTCCTGTTGATAAATAAATGATGGTCCAACTAAACACAAACCGGATGGAATAGCATGCCGCTGCAAGATGCTGTGGTAGCCATGCTGGTTCAGTATGCCTTCAATTTAGAATAAATCCCCAACAGTGTCACCAGCAAAGCACCCTCACACCATCACACCTCCTCCTCCATACTTCACGGTTGGAATCAGGCATGTAGAGTCCATCCGTTCACCTTTTCTGCGTCGCACAAAGACGTGGTGGTTGGAACCAAAGATCTCAAATTTGGACTCATCAGACCAAAGCACAGATTTCCACTGGTCTATTGTCCATTCCTTGTGTTCTTTAGCCCAAACAAGTCTCTTCTGCTTGTTGTCTGTACTTAGCATTGGTTTCCTAGCAGCTATTCTACCATGAAGGCCTGCTGCACATAGTCTCCTCTTAACAGTTGTTGTAGAGATGTGTCTGCTGCTAGAACTCTGTGTGGCATTGACCTGGTCTCTAATCTGAGCTGCTGCTAACCTGCGATTTCTGAGGGTGGTGACTCGGATGAACTTATCCTCAGCAGCAGAGGTGACGATTGGTCTTCCTTTCCTGGGACGGTCCTCTTGTCAGCCAGTTTCTTTGTAGCGCTTGATGGTTTTTGCGACTGCACTTGGGGACACTTTCAAAGTTTTCCCAATTTTTTGGACTGACTGACTTTCATTTCTTAAAGTAATGATGGCCACTCGTTTTTCTTTACTTAGCTGATTTTTTCTTGCCATAAAACAGTCTATTCAGTAGGACTATCAGCTGTGTATCCACCTGACTTCTGCCCAACACAACTCATGGTCGCAACCCAATTTATACGGCAAGAATAAACCTGACAGGGCACACCTGTGAAGTAAAAACCATTTCAGGTGACTACCTCTTGAAGCTCATCAAGAGAATGCCAAGAGTGTGCAAAGCAGTAATCAAAGCAAAAGGTGGCTACTTTGAAGAACCTAGAATATAAGACATATTTTCAGTTGTTTCACACTTTTTTTGTTAAGTATATAATTCCACATGTGTAATTCATAGTTTTGATGCCTTCGGTGTGAATCTACAATTTTCATAGTCATAGTACAGAAAACTCTTTGAATGAAAAGGTGTGTCCAAACTTTTGGTCTGTACTGTATACAATACAGTAAACTAATTTTTTAACATGTTTTTACTTTTCAAATATTTTATTACTCACCCTGTCGTATCTCGTCCCGGATCTGACTAAGGGCACTTTAATTTTAGATCCGACCATTTCCTCTGGACCTGGCCCGGGGTCTGCACACTATGAAAGCGATGGCGCAGGCCTCGGATCACCTGCTGCACAATCTCTTTCTTCTGCCGATTGGGGTGTCGGTGTGTGCCATCGTACTCCTGGCTGTCCATCTTCTACATAGTTTATAAGGCCGAAAAAAGACATCTGTCTATCCAGTTCGGTCTGTTTTCCTATAAGTTGATCCAGAGGAAGGCAAAAAAAACCCTGTGAGGTAAAAGCCAATTTTCCCCACTTTAGGGAAAAAAATTCCTTCCCGACTCCAATCAGGCAATCAGAATTACTCCCTGGATTAACGACCCCTCTCTAGTAACTATAACCTGTAATATTATTACCCTCCAAAAATACATCCAGGCCCCTCTTGAACTCTTTTAGTGAACTTACCATCACCACCTCCTCAGGCAGAGAGTTCCATTCAGAGGTCCGTTCACTGCTCTTACCGTAAAGAATCCTCTTCTATGTTTGTGTACAAACCTTCTTTCCTCCAGACGCAGAGGATGGCCCCTCGTCACAGTCACAGTCCTGGGGATAAATAGATCATGGGAGAGATGTCTGTACTGACCTCTGATATATTTATACATATTTATTAGATCTCCCCTCAGTCGTCTTTTTTCTAAAGTGAATAACCCTAATTTTGATAATCTTTCTGGGTACTGTAGTCCACCCATTCCAGTTATTACTTTAGTTGCCCTCCTCTGAACCCTCTCCAGCTGTGCTATGTCTGCCTTGTTCACAGGAGCCCAGAACTGTACACAGTACTCCATGTGTGGTCTGACTAGTAATTTGTAAAGTGGCAGGACTATGTTCTCATCACGGGCATCTATGCCTCTTTTGATACAACCCATTATCTTATTGGCCTTGGCAGCTGTCTGACACTGGTTTCTGCAGCTTAGTTTGCTGTTCACTAAAATTCTTAGGTATTTTTCCATGTCAGAGTTACCCAATATTTTACCATTTAGTATGTACTGGTGACTTGCATTATTCCTTCCCATATGCATAACTTTACATTTGTCAGTGTTAAACCTCATCTGCCACTTCTCTGCCCAAGCCTCCAGTCTATCCAGATCCATCTGTAGCAGTGTACTGTCCTCTTCTGTGCTAATTACTTTACACAGTTTACTGTCATCTGCAAAAATTGATATTTTACTGTGCAAGCCTTCTACAAGATCATTAATAAATATATTGAAGAGAATAGGGCCCAATACTGACCCCTGTGGTACCCCACTAGTTACAGTGACCCACTCTGAGTATGTACCATTAATAACCACCCTCTGTTTTCTATCACTGAGCCAGTTACTTACCCACATACAGACATTTTCTCCCAGGCCAAGCATTCTCATTTTATATACTAACCTTTTATGTGGTACCGTGTCAAATGCTTTGGAGAAGTCCAGATATACGACATCCATTGATTCGCTGCGGTCCAGTCTAGAACTTACCTCCTCATAGAAACTGATTAAATTGGTTTGACACGACCGATCCCTCATGAAGCCATGCTGATATGGAGTAATTTACTTATTTTCATTGAGGTACTCCAAGATAGCATCTCTTAGGAAACCCTCAAACAGTTTACCCACGACAGATGTTAAACTTACAGGCCTATAGTTCCCGGGCTCTGTTTTTGGACCCTTTTTGAATATTGGCACCACATTTGCTATGTGCCAATCCTGTGGAACACTCCCTGTCAGTATAGAGTCCTTAAATATCAGAAATAAGGGTCTGGCGATGACATTACTTAATTCTCTTAGGATACGGGGGTGTATGCCATCCGGTCCTGGCAATTTGTCTACAGTATTTTAATCCTTTTAAGACGCAGCTCTACTTCTTCCTGGGTCAGACAGGGCACTTTTAATGGGGAATTTACTTTTATATTCTGCATTTCATCTGACTAATCAGTTTATTTTCCTCAGTGAATACATTGGAGAAAAAGATATTTAGCAGCTTTGCTTTCTCCTCATCGCTCTCTGCAACACCCCCCTCATTACTCTGTAAGGGGCCGACACCTTCAGGTTTATACTTTTTACCATTTATATAATTAAAGAACATTTTAGGGTTAGTTTTACTTTCTTTGGGGATTAATCTCTCGATCTCTAGTTTGGCTGTTTTTATTTGTCTTTTACATATTCTATTTTTTTCCTTATAGTTTTTCAATGCTTCCTTGCTCCCCTCCTGTTTTAGCGATTTAAATGCTTTCTGTTTGTCATTTATTGCTTTCTTTACAGTTCTGTTTATCCACATTGGTTTTTTCTTGTTCCTTAACCTTTTATTCCCATAAGGTATGTACCTCTCACAATTAGATATTAGGATGCTTTTGAAAATATCCCATTTTGTGGCTGTATTTTTATTTTTGAGGACTTTGTCCCAGTTAGTTAGGCCTATGGCCTCTCTTAGTTGGCTAAATTTTGCTTTTTTGAAGTTTTGTATTTTTGTTCCTCCCTGAAGAAACGCTCTTTTGAATGACAGTTGGAAGGTTATTATATTATGGTCACTATTTCCCAGTTGTCCCCCAACCTGCACATCTGTTGTTCTGTCAGGTCTATTGGTTAATACTAAGTCCAGTATGGCCGTCCCTCTAGTCGGGTCCTGAACCAGTTGGGAAAGGTAATTGTCTTTGGTTATTTCCAAGAACCTGTTTCCTTTATGAGATATACACATTTCAGTTTTCCAGTCTATATTTGGGTAGTTGAAATCCCCCATAATAACGACCTCATTATGATTTGCCACCTCGTCTATTTCGTTTAGAAGTAGATTTTCTATGGGCTCTGGTATACTAGGGGGTTTATAATAAACTATTAGTATTTTATTATTGTTTTTGGCTCCATTTATTTCTACCCACAGTGACTCCACATCTTCATGTCCCTCACTTATATTTTCCCGGAGTGTGGGCTTTAGACAGGACTTTACATAAAGGCAGACCCCTCCCCCTCTCCGGTTTTGGCGATCCTTTCTAAACAGACTGTAACCCTGTATGTTAACTGCCCAGTCATAGGTATCATCCAGCCATGTCTCAGTTATTCCCACTATGTCATAGTCCATCTCACACATCACTAATTCCAGTTCACCAATTTTATTAGTCAGGCTTCTGGCATTAGTGTACATACACTTAAGAGGTCTATGTATATTTTTTACCCCCCTTTTTAAATTACTATTACCTGTGAAGTGAATATCCGGGGTTTTTGGGTTACTTTGGTTGATGTTTTGCCCAATATTCTCCCTACATTCCTCACTAATCCCAACCCCTACTAACCCCCCACTCTCCCCTCCTATGACCCACTCTCTATCTACACTATCTACCCCCTTATTAGTATTACCCCCCACCCTCCCCCCAGATCCTAGTTTAAAAGCTCCTCCAGCCATCTAACCATTTTTTCCCCCAGGGCAGTTGCACCCTCCCCATTAAGGTGTAGCCCGTCCCTACTGTAGAGTCTATAGCTGACAGAGAAGTCGGCCCAGTTCTCCATGAACCCAAACCCTTCCTTCCTGCACCAGCCTCTGAGCCACTTATTTAACTCCCTAATCTCCCGTTGTCTCTCTAGTGACGCTCGTGGCACTGGTAGTATTTCTGAAAACACTACCTTGGAGGTCCTGGACTTGAGCTTCTCTCCTAGTTCCTTAAAATCATTTTTAAGTACCTTCCATCTCCCCCTGACTTTGTCATTGGTGCCAATGTGTACCATGACCGCCGGGTCTTCCCCAGCCCAACCCAGCAATCTGTCAATCCGATCCGCGATATGCCGAACCCGAGCACCCGGGAGACAACACGGGAGACAATTCACGGTCTCGGCGACAGATGACCCTGTCTGTCCACCTAATAATAGAGTCCCCTACCACCAGCATCTGTCTGGCCTTTGCTGCTCTCCTTTTCCCATCCTTCCTGCAGCGGTCATCCTCCTGGTTTCTAGGAGAAACGGCCTGCTGCAGTGTCGCTGGTCCTGGGCTTTCATCCCTAATATCAGCCAAACAGGCATATTTACTAGGACGTTCCAGCTCAGGACTAGCCTCCCTGGCACCTTTCCCTCTACCCCTCCTTACTACATTAACCCAACTTCTGACCTGATAGTCCTGCTCTTGCCCATCTCCATCCTCCTCCTCTTCACTGACCCCAGCAGTGCCTGCACTGTGAGGTCTAAGCCTCTCTCCAGGTGTTCAATGCCCCTAAGTATGCCAAGCTGCTTATTTAGATCCAAGATCTGGGCTTCCAAATATGCAACGTGATTGCATCTAGTGCAAATGTATTCACCCTTGAATGGTTCTTCAAGGCATGCATACATTGCACAGGACACACACTTGGTAGCATTGTCCATGGAGCACCTGCTAGATGGGGATATACAGTACAGTACAGAAAAACAGTAAATATGCGATTAGTTGTGGTTTGCTGTAGCTGGAGGACTACAAATCAAGTTAACAACACACAAGGAAAATCTCTCCAACCTTACTTTTTGCTCCTGGTATTAAACTCCATTTTTTTTTAACTGCACTTACACAGCAAGCCCAATGTCAGAGCAAGCTCTATAAGAGTTTAGCTATATAATTTATAGCACCTGGGATTGCTAACCACTCCCCTTCACCAGGTACATAGCAGAGAAAAAAAAATGGGTTTAAATGTTATTACCAAATGCAATCACTAAACAAACAAAGACCTTTGCAATAAACTATAGACAGTTATTTGCAGTCACTCCCATAAATTCACACTCAGTACCAGCACTCCGGTTTTTAAACTCCACTTATACACAGCCCACTTACACAGCAAGCCCAATGTCAGAGCCCAGATATTTGGACCAGATATTTTAGCTCTTCAGAGCTAAAAGCACAGGAACGCCTGCTCGCCATCGTGACAAATTGTATTTGCCTCTGAGGACTGTACGCCGCGGCCTAGCGTTGTGCGTGCATTTGCGAGACTTGAATTTGTACGCAACAGCATATAGAGTAAAAGCGTATAGTAGCGTATAGTAGCAATAGCGTACGCTTTATCGGACAACGTCCTGACGCTCCTTGCACTGTCTCTGCCTGCTCCATTCATGCTGCCCCTGGTGTTCCCTATCCATTTCCATGGTGTTTCAATCACTCTCAGAGGTTTTCAGGTGTTTAGGCAACTTTGCGTGCGAAGAAGTTTGGTCCACTGCAAAAATGCTCGTATCTCCCATTAACTTCAATAGGATTCGTTATTGTCTTTTTTTCGGCCTTATAAACTATGTTACTTATAAACTATGTAATATACGAATATTTTGAAAAATTCGTTCCGAGTACCGAGCACACGAATATTTTAGTATTCGCTCATCTCTATTGCTAGCCAATGTTCTTGTATCTAAATCTATATTTGGTTATCATCAAGCCTTGCCTGTTTGATTAGTGTAGAGTACTGTTTCATGAGTCTGTCTATATCAAGGCTTTACTTCATGCTGGTTGTCAAGTATTGTGCTTGTCATGTGCATTTCCTCACAGATTCTGTTATTCTGATCTAGTTTAGTGTGTATTTTTGAATCTGTATTTAGTGCATTTAATGTGCTTGGAATTTGTTGCTTTGCTGTTGTATTATTCTGCTCCTTTGATCTTCATTGTTGTTGATATACTATACATCTTTTTGCCATAAACTGTCATTCATTCCATTGGTGTATGATCTTGTGAATGAAATTACTATGGCCTCCGTCTTGTCTGTGTACTTGCAGGCTTACTCCATATTGTCCTCTGCAGCATCTGGCAGATTCACAAATTAGACTGTATAGGGTCTTATCACCTTTTACTTTAATGTTATCTTCTGTAGATAATGATGTTTTATCTATCCTACAAATTAGGTACTTGTCCAACGTCAAGTTTTGCTTATAGTACGGGTTCATTAAGACGGCCGTATGCTGTCCGCAAAAATACGGATCCGTTTTTTTGCAGACAGTTTAGCATGTCCGCAAAAAAACGGATTGCTTTCCGTATTTTTGCCGACCTATAGACTTCAATGGGGGCACGTCCTGATTTGACCTGATCACTGACAAGTATAGGACATGTTTCAGTGTTTTTGCGGAGCTGTGGAAGGGAAAAAAGGGCCCCATAGAAGTGAATGTGGCAGCATCTAATCCGCAAAAAAAACGGATCCGTATTTTTGCGGATAGCATACGGCCGTCTGAATGAGCCCTAACTCATATGTCAAATTAACAAGCTACAGATGTTTTAGGTATCTAGTCAAAAAAAGACTACAAATTTTCTTAAAGATGAGGAATCTATCCAAATATGATTAAGACTGTACATTTTCTTTAAGATAAATGTCTATACTGCGGCTGTGCAAACAGTATTATCCATGACTGTAAATAAAACCCTGCTCTAAAATTAATTAACAGAAATCATCATTGATCACGCCCCCTGTGTGTGTGGTTTGTTGATTCGCCATCTGCCGTTGAACTTAGTACAAAATTTGGAACCAAAGGCACATAGATTATGTGACAATTTTCCTGACAGTAAATTGGTGCCTGAACAGGGACTAGACAAAATAGCATTAACACATCCAGAACTACAGTGGAGGACAGACACCTGGGAACAGCAGAATAATTCAGCAGCTGAGTAGGTGAGAAACTTTTTTCTTACATCTTTCTATTGTGCCTTCTCAATACAGCTTCCCATCCTGGGTAAGTTATTTTTGCAGATAAGGTCTAGTCAAAAGAACTGATTTGAATTAACGATGTGCCTTCTGGTATATGTTTAGCTCAGTATCTGTTGTGTCTGTCTGTCTGTTGGTTACTAACTCAAATCTCTTCCTCTGTCCATCCCTGTGCTGAGTCTTCTGATCTGGGTGAGTTCTGTGTTTATAATGCCTAGTCGAAGAACCTTTTATAAATTAATGAAGTTTTAGATGTGATGATAGTTAAGACTAACTAACCTGTGTTAATTCTGTCGTTGAGATAATCTGCGGATGGCGGGGTTCACTTCTTAGTGACTGATTAAAGTGTCTCATGGGTACGTTTCGGTAGTCCGCAATAAGCACTGTAGCCTCATAAGAAAACTAATAATAATGTATGTAGGGAATTCTTAGTCTCTTTAGTGGGCTGCAGGATGATAGTGCTAAAGAAATTCATAAAGTCTGGTATTCTGTTTCATGACATACATCTCTATCTGAACAGATGTAATGTAGAGCTGCTTATTCCCTGTGCTGTAATCGATGTCAGTGTGCTATAGAGGCAGTTTTTGATGTGAGAGACGGTCAGTTTCATGTAATATGTACCAGTCAAGATGTAGTTAGACCCTAAATAAGGAATATCACCATTGTTGTACTGTTAGACAATATATATTATATTATATTATACAGCATGTTGTATGGATTATACTGTATATTATACAGCATGGTGTACGGATTATACTGTATATTATACAGCATGGTGTACAGAGTATACTGTATATTATACAGCATGGTGTACGGATTATACTGTATATTATACAGCATGGTTTTCGGATTATACTGTATATTATACAGCATGGTGTACGGACTATATTGTATATTATACAGCATGGTGTACGGATTATACGGTATATTATACAACATGGTGTTTGGATTATACTGTATATTATAAAGCATGGTGTACGGTTTATACTGTATATTATACAGCATGGTGTATGGATTATACTGTATATTATACAGCATGGTGTACGGAGTATACTGTATATTATACAACATGGTGTTCGGATTATACTGTATATTATACAACATGGTGTACAGATTATACTGTATATTATACAGCATGGTGTTCGGATTATACTGTATATTATACAGCATGGTGTATTCATTATAATGTACACTCACCGGCCACTTTATTAGGTACACCTGTCCAACTGCTCGTTAACACTTAATTTCTAATCAGCCAATCACATGGCGGCAACTCAGTGCATTTAGGCATGTAGACATGGTCAAGACAATCTCCTGCAGTTCAAACCGAGCATCAGTATGGGGAAGAAAGATGATTTGAGTGCCTTTGAACGTGGCATGGTTGTTGGTGCCAGAAGGGCTGGTCTGAGTATTTCAGAAACTGCTGATCTACTGGGATATTCACGCACAACCATCTCTAGGGTTTACAGAGAATGGTCCGAAAAAGAAAAAACATCCAGTGAGCGGCAGTTCTGTGGGCGGAAATGCCTTGTTGATGCCAGAGGTCAGAGGAGAATGGGCAGACTGGTTCGAGCTGATAGAAAGGCAACAGTGACTCAAATTGCCACCCGTTACAACCAAGGTAGGCAGAAGAGCATCTCTGAACGCACAGTACGTCGAACTTTGAGGCAGATGGGCTACAGCAGCAGAAGACCACACCGGGTGCCACTCCTTTCAGCTAAGAACAGGAAACTGAGGCTACAATTTGCACAAGCTCATCGAAATTGGACAGTAGAAGATTGGAAAAACGTTGCCTGGTCTGATGAGTCTCGATTTCTGCTGCGACATTCGGATGGTAGGGTCAGAATTTGGCGTCAACAACATGAAAGCATGGATCCATCCTGCCTTGTATCAACGGTTCAAGCTGGTGGTGGTGGTGTCATGGTGTGGGGAATATTTTCTTGGCACTCTTTGGGCCCCTTGGTACCAATTGAGCATCGTTGCAACGCCACAGCCTACCTGAGTATTGTTGCTGACCATGTCCATCCCTTTATGACCACAATGTACCCAACATCTGATGGCTACTTTCAGCAGGATAATGCGCCATGTCATAAAGCTGGAATCATCTCAGACTGGTTTCTTGAACATGACAATGAGTTCACTGTACTCAAATGGCCTCCACAGTCACCAGATCTCAATCCAATAGAGCATCTTTGGGATGTGGTGGAACGGGAGATTCGCATCATGGATGTGCAGCCGACAAATCTGCGGCAACTGTGTGATGCCATCATGTCAATATGGACCAAAATCTCTGAGGAATGCTTCCAGCACCTTGTTGAATCTATGCCACGAAGAATTGAGGCAGTTCTGAAGGCAAAAGGGGGTCCAACCCGTTACTAGCATGGTGTACCTAATAAAGTGGCCGGTGAGTGTATATTATACAGCATGGTGTACGGATTATCCTGTATACTATACAGCATGGTACAGGGATTATAATGTATACTGTACAGCAAATGCATGGCGGTTACACCATGCCGGACAATATACAGTATAACCCCTACACAGTGTAGAGGTATACTGTATATTATGTGGCACAGTGTATGCATACTCACACACATGAAACACATAAAAACTTACAGTTACTTGGCCCTTGGGGATCTCGGACGCCACTGAAACACTTTGGAGGGGGCTGGGGGCCTTGGTCTTCCTCTTTTCCCCTCTCATCCAGTAGCAGCAGCGTGGCATGAGGGAGGAGGCCGCACAGGAACATCCTGACAAGCTAACGCCAGGACGTTAAGGGCAGTATGGTGTATGCCTGTTCCGAGCCCACCACAGCAGGGCTTCCCCAACAGAACAGGCAGTTTACAGGGAACACTCAGAGGCGTAGCTACCGGGGGGCAGGGAGGGGGGACAGCTCCGAGCCCAGTGCCTCTGGGGGGCCCAGCAGGGATGGCCTTAGTACAATCAGCCTGGCCTGGGACGTGTTGCTCTAGGCACAGTTTAACCAGAGGGCAGCCCGGCACGCAGCGTCAGGTCCTCTGCAGGAGTGACAGCATAACGATCAGCCACAGAAGCTGATCGCTATGCTGTGCATGTCACAGGGGGAACTATGGATGGCAAACAGGGGGCACTGGATGGCAAACAGAGGCACTGGATGGCAAACAAGGGGGCAATAAATGGCACAAGGGGGCACTGGATGGCACAAGGGGTACTAGATGGCAAACGGGGCACTGGATGTCCCAAGGGCGGATGGATGGAACAAGGAGGCACTGGATGGCACAAGGGGGCACTGGATGGCACAGTGGGGGAACTGAATTCCACAAGGGGTTCAATTGATGGCACAAGTGGGGCACTGGATGACACAATCGTGGCACTGGATGGCACTAGGGGGCACTAGATGGCACAAGCAGGCACTGGGTGGCACAAGGGGGCACTGTATGGCAAACAGGGGCACTGGATGTCACTGTTATGGATGCACTGTGGATGTCACTGTTATAGGGGCACTGTGAATGTCACTCTTATGAGGGGCACTGTGGGTGTCATTCTCATGGGCGTTGAGTATAAGTGATGGGCTCATGTACAGAATTGTATCTGTTTTGCGGTCTGCAAGTTGGTTACTGTCTGTGTGCGATTCACATTTTTTTTGCAGTCCCTTTTGAGTTCTATGGGTTTTAGATCTGCATTATGAGGACCAGTATAGGGCATGTTCTATCTTTCGGAGAACTGACATACGGATGTGGAAAGCATACGGACGCCATCAGTGTGTTTTTAACATCCGTATGTCAGATCCAGAACATGTCCAATTCTGGTCTTCAAAATGAGGTCCTTGAATCCATAGAACTCAATGGGACTGCAAAAAATGTGGATTGCAAAATGGATATGGTGGTGTGCATAAGGGTTTAGATACAAAGCTCAGCAGGCCGGATCATACAAGATAGGATTAGATACACTACTCAGCAGACTGTGTCATACGAAATCGGATAAGATACACCGCTCAGAAGGATGTATCATACAAATTTAGATTAGATATATAGTTCAACAGGCTGTATCACACACAACAGGATGGGTATCAGGCGCACATACAGGATAGGATTAGATACAGATGTGTTTGGATACGCTTGCTGATTCCAGCTGTTTATCACACTCTGGAGATGGTGCGGGACGAGCCTGTGGACTGTCAGTGATGGAATTAGATACACAACTCAGCAGGCTGTATCACACAGGTTTAGATACAGATGTGATTGGATATGCTTGCTGATTCTAGCTGTTTTTCACACTCTGGAGATGGTGAGGGAAGAGCCTGTTGACGGTAAGTGATGGCATTAGATACAACACTCAGCAGACAATATCACACATGATAGGATTAGATACACATGTGAGGGCAGAGCCTGTGGATGATCAGTAGTGGGATGTAGACACTGAGTGAGAAGTAGATTCATGTCTGGGTGTAGTAACATGGAGACAGGAGTTATAGTGGGTGTAGCTGCTGATGACAGAGCAGTGTGAGGGGCCTGTGACTCATCTCTGTGCAGTGCAGCCAGGCTTGTGTATTAATAATGTTATGTATTCAACAAAACAAGAAGGGGAGAAAGTAAACAGATCTGCCAGGATAATCTCATATCTTCCAGGGGGGGGGGAGGAAAGCTCAGACATGAAAAACAGATATTGGGGTCATATGTATGCATGGTGAGGGGTATTAGGAGCATAGAAAAAGAATTTTGATTTTGGGACCGGACAAACTCTTTAATTCATTTTTTCTTCCTTTCAGCAAAAAGAGAAATCTACTTTTACAGTACATGTGTACTAAAATAATAAGTGATTTTAATGATGGTTGTTTGTATAATATGGGATATTCCCAGGGGCAGATTGGGAATTTAAAGTGGCCCTGGAAAAAAAAACTAACAGTGTCCCATTTTGTAGGTGGGACTAAATTGATAGAAGAAGAAGATGGGGCCAGCAATAACATAGTGCAGCAGAATCAAATACCACAGTGCAGCACAAAATACTGGCTCCCTCTCCATGGTATTCAGCTGTATCATCTTCCTCCTGAGTGACAGTAATACAGTTGAGTTCTGCAGGGCAACTGCGGAAGTTGAGCATCAGATCATTATGTATCTGGCCTACGGCCATTAGGAGAGCTTTGGTGGCCCCCTGGGCATCAGCCCACTGGGAAATTTCCCTGTAAGGTCTATGGCCAATCCACCCCTGGATATCCCTTATATGATTAAACTCATATGGCATTGTATTGATTTTGTTTATCCTGTTATATATATTTTTAATGTTCTGTCTTGAACAATTGGATTTGTATCTGTTATAACTTTCTGTTTGTAGAAGATAAGAAGACTGTGCATTATTAGCCAGAAACAGGCATTTGAGTTTATAATATGTCTCTCTCTCACTGAATATTTGTATGCAAATACATTGTTGAGTTGCAGGAAAGCTGTGCACCTGTATGAAGGGAGACAACAGGGCAGTGGAGTAGCTGTGAGTGGAGTGACCTCATGATCTTGAAATGCAATAGCAAGTACAATGTCTGCAATACTAAGGAATTTGAGATACCAAGTAGCATGTGTGAATACTAACAATAGGGCATATTAACAACAAGGGAAAAGTGAATGCGTAAATTGAGGTACTGGATGTGTGGGCAGAAGCTATATATATATATATATATATATATATATATATATATATATATATATTTATTTTTTTTTTTTTTTTTAAATCATGATTTACTTGTGTTATGGAATGTTTATGAGTGATTTGTTTTATTGGAGCTCCAAGGGATTTTTATGATTTTTATTTTTCTATGGCAGCACATGACTGTGTCACCCTAATGCTGCAAGAAACTGTGAATTTGAACATGTGTCTGACGAACTCATTACTAATGCAGACTTTGAGCCTTTTGTAGATGGATCCAGGTACCAGAATGAAGGGTGTTACTACAGTGGATATGAGGTGGTCACATAACATGGGATCCCAACAGCCTTGAAGGGATTCACTCTTTGGAACCAGGTGATTGAGTTGTCTTGAAAAGACATGTCAGGAAAAGTCTCAACCCCCGATGTGATGGACCCTTCCAAGTCCTCTTGACAACTGCCACTTCCTTAAAATTGCAAAGAAAAACAAACTGGGTCCACGCCAGCCATTGCAAAAAAGGTTCTGAATATTAAAGCTGAAAGAGATGATGCCTCTCATTTTCCTTGTATGGTTATTAGTCCTGAAGCAAAGAATTTGGACTCTGAATGATCCCAGAGACCACTAATGAGATGCTGAAAGATGGCTGGGACAATAAACTTGTCAGACAACACCAGGTGCTCTACATAGACTTAATAGACAATGGGGAAGTCTCAGGAACTGTTAGATGTGTACCTATACCCCAGTGAGCTTAAATAATATGCCTTACCTGGCTATTCCTGTCACCTTGGAAGAGATGCTTTAACTATATAATAATACCGGGGGGCGGAGCCTGACCGCTGAGCAAGATGGACGTCTGAGACAGAGCTCTCGCTTCACAGGCCCGTGCTTTTACATATACAGTATAGACGTCGGAAACTCTCAATAATGGTCAAAATTGGTAGGGAGAGATCCAGGGAGGCCCCTGCTACCCCCAAACAGTAAAAGAGCCAGGTAGAAATAGACCGCTTTCTCAGGAAGAAGTTTTCAGACTCTCCAGCACCCTCCGACAAGATGGCGATCATGATTCAGACGAAGAAGACGAGGAGGAAGCTGGCAGCGCTCCAGACACTGCGGATACTGAGGATAGTGGACTGGTCACCAGAGCCTTTTTCAAGGCCACCCTGTCCCAGGCCCTCGCCCAGTTGCTTAAAGAAGTTAAAGACCTAAGGCAAGACATGAGGGCGTTGGGTCACAGGGTGGAATCTCTAGAAAATAACCAAAGCCTCATCACCACACACAGCTCCGCTGTTGTTCAAGCAATGGGGGCCCAGATTAACTCCCTCGATAACACTGACTTCCTTATAGAATACCAGGAGAACTGTAGTAGGTGTAAAAACATCAGACTCAAAGGTTTCCCCAAGTCGAATCTACATTCAGAACTGCAATCCGCTGCTATGGAGCTGCTCTCAGATCTGCTGGGGGAAGACAGGACCCAAACTATTACCATAGAAAGGATTCATAGATCCCTTCAGCCTCCACCCAAACAAAGTGAGCCTCCAAGAGACGTTATTTGCTGCCTTCTTAGTTTCAGGCACACTGCTGCCATTTTGCAAGCATCAAGAGAGAAAAAGGCCATTACTATGGGGGATGTCCACATACTTCTTTTCCAAGAACTGGCTCCTTCTACCCTATCTAAAAGGAGGGCCCTTAAACCTCTTACGGATTACCTCCACAGCCAGAAAACACCCTATCGGTGGCTGTTTCCATTCGGGATCACATTTAGCAAAGGGGGAAAACGCTGCATGATCTAAATTCCATCTGACCTGCCTGCGGCCTGGTCCATCCTGGATATTGCCCCACTATCAATTGACTCTTGGCCGCCAGTCGACATCTCCTTGGGTAAATTACCACTGCTGCCTCACCAGGAGGGCTGGTTAATGGTCGCTAAACACAAGTCTCCTCGCAGCAAGAGATGCATTGAATAGCTTCTCTACAACCTATTCCTTCTGTATTTCTTACTAATTCCAAGTTTTGTTCCTGGCGGACCCGAATGGAGACCTCGCTGCAGAAGCTGACCTTCTCCCAGATAAGTACTATCATCTCAGTACTACTCATACCTGGTCACGGGTTTTTACAAGGCTTGGCATCGCTTACCTCCTTTAAACATACTACACTGTTGTCTGGAGAGGTCAATAGACTACTACCATCCAGCACTTGACTATTTTCTCAAGGCCCATCTCTTAATTTTGAGACTACAACACTATGGCCCCCTCGGGTCCGCCATGTTCCCAAAACAAGCTTTGGAAGCTACCATTACTATTTTACACAAAGAAGGAAAAGATGAACGGGATTGTGGTAACTACAGACCCATTTCCCTACTAAACATACACATCAAGGTGTGGGAGAAACTGCTGGCTACTAGGTTAAATACCCTTGCCCCCAAACTTCTGCACCTAGAACAGACGGGCTTTGTGAGGGGTAGAGAGGGAAATTTTCATTCCTGTAAAATCCTGAATCCAATTAAATTCACCACCCAAAAGAAAGTACCCTTAATTCTACTTGTTACAGATGCCAAAAAGGCTTTCAATAGGGTCATTTGGTTGTTCATGGAACGTACTCTGCTCAGATTTGGGATTCCAGACTCCTTCATCAAATCCGTCATGTCACTATATAACCATCCTAGTGCCAGAGTAAGGGTTAATGGTACTCTTTTCAAACCATTTGAGATCAGCAACAGAACCAGACAAGGTTGGCCCTTGTCTCCCACCTTGCTTATCTTAGTCATAGAAACGTTGATGCAGGTATTTGGAGATACTAGTACAATACAGGGTCTCAAGATGAGGGAGTTGAGCATAAATACACAGCATTTGCAGGTAACCTTCTCTTACTAATTACCAATCCCCTTCAAGCCTTCCCCCACATCATAGTCTCTTTATCTAATTTTAAGATTAATTACACCAAATCCGAAGCCTTAAACATCACCCCTAAAAAAGGTAATTAGACAGCTATGCAATGCCTTCCCCTACAAGTGGCATCCAGACAGCTTGCCATACTTATGGATATCTCTCACCAAGGACCCAAACAAGTTATATAATTCCAACTATTCCGCCCCCTCCTAAGAAAAGTGAAATATCAATTAGCCTCACTGGTCTTACCATATGTGTACTAGATGGGTCGCAAAAACTTCCTCCAAACTTACATACTGACAGGGAGTGTTCCACAGGATTGGCGCATAGCAAATGTGGTGCCAATATTCAAAAAGGGTCCAAAAACAGAGCCCGGGAACTATAGGCCTGTAAGTTTAACATCAGTCGTGGGTAAACTGTTTGAGGGTTTTCTAAGAGATGCTATCTTGGAGTACCTCATTGAAAATAAGCAAATTACTCCATATCAGCATGGCTTCATGAGGGATCGGTCATGTCAAACCAATTTAATCAGTTACTATGAGGAGGTAAGTTCTAGACTGGACCGCAGTGAATCAATGGATGTCGTATATCTGGACTTCTCCAAAGCATTTGACACTGTACCACATAAAAGGTTAGTATATAAAATGAGAATGCTTGGCCTGGGAGAAAATGTCTGTATGTGGGTAAGTAACTGGCTCAGTGATAGAAAACAGAGGGTGGTTATTAATGGTACATACTCAGATTGGGTCACTGTAACTAGTGGGGTACCACAGGGGTCAGTATTGGGCCCTATTCTCTTCAATATATTTATTAATGATCTTGTAAAAGGCTTGCACAGTAAAATATCAATTTTTGCAGATGACAGTAAACTGTGTAAAGTAATTAACACAGAAGAGGACAGTACACTGCTACAGATGGATCTGGATAGACTGGAGGCCTGGGCAGAGAAGTGGCAGATGAGGTTTAACACTGACAAATGTAAGGTTATGCATATGGGAAGGAATAATGCAAGTCACCAGTACATACTAAATGGTAAAATATTGGGTAACTCTGACATGGAAAAGGACCTAGGAATTTTAGTGAACAGCAAACTAAGCTGCAGAAACCAGTGTCAGACAGCTGCTGCCAAGGCCAATAAGATAATGGGTTGTATCAAAAGAGGCATAGATGCCCGTGATGAGAACATAGTCCTGCCACTTTACAAATCATTAGTCAGACCACACATGGAGTACTGTGTACAGTTCTGGGCTCCTGTGAACAAGGCAGACATAGCAGAGCAGGAGAGGGTTCAGAGGAGGGCAACTAAAGTAATGACTGGAATGGGTGGACTACAGTACCCAGAAAGATTATCAAAATTAGGGTTATTCACTTTAGAAAAAAGACGACTGAGGGGAGATCTAATAAATATGTATAAATATATCAGAGGTCAGTACAGAGATCTCTCCCATGATCTATTTATCCCCAGAACTGTGACTGTGACAAGGGGCCATCCTCTGCGTCTGGAGGAAAGAAGGTTTGTACACAAACATAGAAGAGGATTCTTTACGGTAAGAGCAGTGAGACTATGGAACTCTCTGCCTGAGGAGGTGGTGATGGTAAGTTCACTAAAAGAGTTCAAGAGAGGCCTGGATGTATTTTTGGTAATAATATTACAGGTTATAGTTACTAGAGAGGGGTCGTTGATCCAGGGAGTAATTCTGATTGCCTGATTGGAGTCGGGAAGGAATTTTTTTCCCTAAAGTGGGGAAAATTGGCTTCTACCTCACAGGGGTTTTTTGCCTTCCTCTGGATCAACTTATAGGAAAACAGGCCAAAATGGTTGGACAGATGTCTTTTTTCAGCCTTATAAACTATTGTTACTATGTTACTATGTTACATCTTTCCAAAATTCCTATATCTGCTGCAAATGGTACTAATTCACCTCCCACATTACTTCTTTCATCAAACCAAAACCCTCTTCACTGCCTTTGGCCTGCCAGATTTACATAAATACTATAAGGCAATCCAACTAAAAAGATGCCTGCCTTTAGGATTTTAGGTGTTGATATTGAACTGGCTATGCTGACAGACAAACATCTTGCAGGCTTATGGGGTATTCAAAGCCCACAAAACATACCTGAGGGCCTAACTAAAGGAGTATCTCTCAATATTCACTCTCTACAAACAAATATCCCCTTTTCTGTACTCCGCCACACTCTCTACCCTCCTTCCTCACCCCCTTTCTATTAGATCCTGCAACATAAGACTCGCCCCATTTTTGGTCCCTTTTTAGGAATGCCACCATCACAAAACTCTTAGATAATATATCTTCTGAATCTGACATGGCATCTATCTTTACTTGCCTTGTTGGAAGGGTCAACTTTCTAGACGAACTAGAATTTAGATGCACTTGCACATCCCTGCTCTCCAAATATACATTCAGAGCGGACGACACCTGGTTTGAAAAGCTTACACCTGCCTACATCAGATCTTGGGAAAAGCTTACACCTGCCTACATCAGATCTTGGGAAAAAGATTTACATAAAACATTTACTGAACCTGAGGTTACCCAGATACAATTCCGATCACATGGTTTTTCTAGGTGTGTCAAAACCCAAGAACACGATTACAAAACCAAGACCAGTTGGTACAATGACCCGAGCAAATTGCATCAGATGAGTCTGACTAATTCAGATACTTGTTGGAGATGCTCTCAGAAAAGTGGTACACTGTGTCACTTATTTTGGTTTTGTCCTGTAATACAACCTTTTTGTTCTCAAGTTGAAGGTATTGTCATTAAGGTGTGCAATATATCTAAATGACTGACCCCGACTTCTGTTCTGTTATGGCTGCCATCGGGACAATGACACCCAGCAGCTTCAGATCTTCCTACATTACTAGTACAAACCGAGAGGCTTCTGATACTACTGAATTGGCTTAATTGTGCTGCTCCTAGGATTGCCCTCTGTCAAAAGAAGATTTACCAAATATATTTTTAGAGGAACTTGCAAGTTGGACAGCCAAAAACCACTCCAAGTTTATGAAACTAAGGGCTCCATGGAAAACCTTCCCCCGAGACCGTGAAAGAGCTATGCCAACCACTAACCTATTGAGTGACTTGCTTCGGCTTTGTACGCATTCGCTACGTAGTTTGTCCTATAAATTATACGCTATTGCTACTTATAAGTTACTGTATACGCTGTAGCGAACTTTTACTGTTAGTCAGACCCGTGCTGATCTGATATTGATAACCTATTCTGAGGATAGGTCATCAATAGAGATGAGCGAATCGATTTGTCGATTCTTTGGTTCGTATCGAATCTTGGGAATTTTTAGCTGCGAAGCGAATCCAAATATTAGGTGATTCGCTTCGTCTTTGTACGCATTCGCTACGTACTTTGTCCTATAAATTATACGCTATTGCTACTTATAAGTTACTGTATATGCAGTTGCGTACGAATTCAATTAATTAGCTAACTTTTACTGTTAGTTTGTTTATCGTGCGCAAAAGCCTGGGAAGAAAGCGCTCACCTGACCTAGTGGGCCGGGCTTGCTCTGATTGGCTCAGGCTCGGTAAGCCAGTGACGCATCACTTCTGCTGCGACTGCTGAGACGAGCAGAAGCACTGAGTTTGAAATTCTGAGACACTGAGACCTGTTTTGTGAAAATTGGGGTGTAATTGCTCTTGGAATCCATATTACAGATATCAGGGATACTGCAGGGCAAATGCAGGGCCAGTTCAGGGCTAGTATTTAATCACGCAGGGAGAGAGAGACAGGGAGAGGCAGTGAGATACAGGGACAAAGAGCAGCTGCAGAGCCACAGAGTGAATTGAAAAATGTCTGGAATGGATAAGCAAAAGGGGTCCAGTTCCAGCCAGACTTTGAGCTGTAAAAAAAAGGAGAAGGTGGCACAGGGCAGCAGTGCCAAAAGACCTGTAGCCGGAGCATCTACTAGTAGTATTCGCAATACTTGGCCGTTGTTCCACCAGGCTAACCCACCGAGGCGCAAAATTGTAGTGGAGGAGAAAGTAGATGAGGTAGTGAATGGCACGCTCATCTCAGTCTCAGCCGGATGATCTGCTGTCATCTGCTGATACAGTGTCCATATGTAGCCAGGGGTCAGACTCATCCTGCTCCACCATTCCACTCAAGCAAACCCCTTCATTTTCTGCCACCTCTCGGGCTTCAGTGTTCCCTCCTAGTGGTGTCCCTTCTGCAATTTCCAAAAGAAAAAGCCACCGAAGCCCACCTTATAATCCGGCGGATATAGAGGACAGACTCCCTGAGGATTTTTTAGAGGGCAGTCAGAGTTTGGACTGCCCGGAATTGTCAGTTGGTGGGGAACAGCCTAATTTGCATTCTGAAAAATGTGTTGTGGAGGAGTCTGATGATGAATCTGATGTGTTAGACCGGAGGACCTGGGAAGCGGATCGGGCTGGTGAGGAGGATTTGAGCCCAGAGGAGGAGGGTGGTACTAGTAGTGGCAGCAACAGAGGGCAGAGGCGAGTTAGGCCCAGGGCTAGTGCTTCCCTGGGAAATAGCGAGACCCCAAATATAGTGGGGCCGGCACCAGGGTGTAAGCATGCAAGGGCTACAAGTTTGGCCAGCTGTGGAGGGCGCACATCGGGTGTGTGGAAGTATTTTACCACTCTGCCGGAGGATAGCAGTATGGCCACGTGTAATTTGTGTAAACAGAAATTGAGCCGTGGGAAAGCCACAAATGTTGGGACCACTGCTCTGTGGAACCATTTAAAGCTGCGTCATGCCGGCAATTTAGAGCAGCCCATTAATACTAAAGAGCTGGTTACTTCTCCCGGGGTCCCTTCTGTCACGCAGGCCGGATCCAGGGCCATAGCTCAGCCCGCATCCCGGTGTGTAACTAGTATATCCACCTCATCATGGGCCAGTGCGTGCATTTCTCCACCTCCTCTCATTCGGCAGCAGTCCATTGCCGATTGCGTGGCCAGGAAGCAGTTTTACGCCACAAGTAATCCGACAGTGCGCAAACTGAATGGTCACCTGACAAAGTTGCTGGCTGTGCAGTCTCTGCCGTACCAGCTGGTTGACTGCTCAGCTTTTAGGGAGCTAATGGCTTGCGCTCAGCCACGCTGGCAGGTCCCTAGCCGGCATTACTTCTTCAACAAAGCTATCCCCGCCCTTTACTCCCACGTGGCTGACAATATTGGACTCTCACTGCAGCTGTCTCTCTGCAGCACAGTGCACGTCACGGTGGACACCTGGAGCAGTGCTTACGGCCAGGGGCAATACATGTCCTGTCCTTTACTGACAACTGGCTGAATGTATTTAGTGGCAGCGAGGCAGGAACCCCCCAGCAACCCGGTCAATTGCTGTTGGCACCTCCACGTGCTTTCCAGCCAGGATTGCAGCAGACCACCCAACAACTATCCGCTTCCACCTCCACGGGCAGTCCGCCTGCTGGAGCGTCAGGGCAGCGAGTTACCCCCGCTACTTCACATCACATGTGCCAGGTGAAACACTGTCATGCAGTGTTAGACTTAGTTTGTCTTGGCAGTAGCAGCCACACAGGCCAGCGCTTGCTGCATTACATGAAGCAGCAAATAGCGTGCTGGCTGACTCCACGGCAGCTGGAATTGGGCAAGGTAGTGAGTGACAATGGGATAAATATAGTGGCAGTGCTGAACCTGGGTCAATTCTCGCATGCTCCCTGTATGGCACATGTCCTAAATCTAGTGGTGCAAAGATTTCTAAAAACATTCACTGGCCTGCGCACAGTGCTGGAAAAGTCGCGGAAGCTTTGCACTTATTTCAGCCATTCATATGTATCTCGCCACGCTCTGGTGGATCTGCAGCATCAAAATGGTCTTCCGCCACACCGTTTAATAGGTGACGTGGCGACCCGGTGGAATTCCACTCTTCATATATTGCAGCAACTTCTAGAGCAGCGTAGAGCAGTGAACGATTTTGTCTAGCAGCAGCCAGCCAGAATCTTCCAGCATAGGGAGCAGGTGCGGCTTTGATTTCTGGCAGTGGAGGCTTGTCCGAGATGCCTGCACTGTTCTAAGGCCCTTATAAGAAGCCACCAAATTGGCTAGCCGGGACAGCTGCGGTGTGATCGACGTAATTTCAATAATATTTGTGCTGGAAAAGACACTCACGCTCATGCAGCAGGGGGCAATGGGGGAAGGAAATCCTGGCCATTTGTCTACCCGCCATGCTTTCACTGTAGGGGAGCCTCAACGCCAAAGTTCCCTTGTGGAGCAGAAGGAGGATGAGGATGAGGAGCTTCAGTTAGAGGAGGGGGAAGAGGAGGAGGCTTTTAATGAGGGTGATGATGACCAGGAGGAGGAGGAGGAGACACAGCTGGAGGATGAGGATGATGAGACTTTCAGGGACACAGCAGTTTCTCAGAGAGAGGCTGAGATGGAAAGAAGTGGCCTCTCATGCACGCTGGGCAGGATGGCGAGTTGTATGCTCACATGCTTACGCACTGACAGGCGTATCCTAAACAGACTGACGAATACTGGCTGGCAATGCTTCTGGACCCGCGGTATCAATCCAACATGAGTGATTGTTTTCCTCCCCAGGAAAGGGAAGAGAAATTAGTATCATTGCGGGAGAAGCTATGTAGTAACCTGGCCACAGCTTTCAGCCAGCCCCAGCCTGCTGCCAGCATGTCTGAGAAGGAGGTCCGGCCAAGTAATCCACCTTCTGCCACAACCAGCAGCAGCCAGTTAAGCCTAATTAGTATGATGCAGGAATTTTTCTCTGCAGGCTCCCAACAGCTACAGCCAAGTGAGCAGGCCCAGATAACCCGCCTCAATGAGCAGGTTCAGGCGTACCTGCAGTCTGGCTCACAAAGCCTCTTCTCAGACCCCCTGGACTTCTGGGCAGGCAGATTACAACAGTGGCCGGAACTGTCCCACTATGCACTAGGGCTTCTTTCCTGCCCAGCCTCAAGTGTCATGTCAGAGAGGGTTTTTAGTGCCTCTGGGGGGGTGGTGACACCCAAAAGGACAAATCTGTCACCGGGCAGTGTTCAAAAAAATACCTTTATAAAAATGAATAAAGGCTGGATTACATCCGAATTTCATACTCCTCTTGCTGATGCTGGTGATTAGATCATGCCTTGCAGGGCAGAATAGTCTGAATGTCATCCCACTGTTGCTGTCAGCCGGGCCATAATTTTACAGCCAAAAGTCTTGTGTCATGTCATGGGCTGTGCAAACCCGAAGTCTCCAAAACCTAATTCAAAACCAAACACTGTTGTCTACCTCCGCCTCCGTTTTCTACGCTTAGTAGGAGAGTAGCTGTTGTTAGTTAACGTTACTAATAGTTCTATTTAGTATTGTTAAGTTTGTTTTTGAGCCTCAGCCTTTAGTCCCCCCCCCTCCAAAAAAAAAATTATATATATATGTGTTATATATATTTAAAAAAAAAATTTACACTGCCTCTGCCTCCCGTACAATTTATATTAGCGGACATTGTTATACACCACTGCAGTCTGTTGTATTTATTTTACCTATCACTCTATGCTGATATACCCCGTCCCCTACTACTATTGGGCCGGGGCAGCCATAAAAAGCTAATATATAATTTTCACTGCCTATGTTAAGGTAGAATATACAGGCTTGTTGCCCAAACAAGCCAAGCCTGTTTCATTTTTCTGTCTATCAATTGTAATCAGTGAACAGGAGTGTGTGTAATGTAGTAATACGTTGGCCGGCAGACACCGCTGTGTTCATTAATATGGGAAAATGGCCGTGGGAAAAAAACTCTGTCTTCTTCACACTATGTCAGGATCAGGAAGTTGTTAAAGGTTTAACAAAACACTCAAAACACAGGTTTTACAAGAATATTTTAGTAATAAATAAAAACTTCTTTTTAACAAATAAATAATATAATAAACAAAAGAAAGGAACAAAAAAGAAAAATTATGCCGGCTCCAGCTGCAGGCCACGAATGAGCCGGGAGGTAGCGTGGAGCCTGGAGCCAAGCGCCGTAATCCAGCCTCCACTTCAAGGTCAGTGGGGATGTCTGTAGGAGTGGAAACAGTTATGTACTTAGTTTGTATGATCCAGTTACAGTTGTTGTCCCACAAAAAAAATCTAAACTTTAATGTACTGGAGTGACTTATTCTGTGACATGTATTCTGTACTGACTGAGCCTTTTGTAGTACTTACTGGACACCCATACAGCATGGTCTTCCCATGGTTCAGGGGAAAACTGCTCTCTGTCGGTTGGAGCTACCAAAGATAAAACATACATTTAGCTCATATTTTGAAGACAGAAGGTCCACCCATTACACTTTTTTTTTACCTACCTTCTACCTTTGGTAGCTGGGCTGGTGGTGTTGGAGGGGCAGGTGGGGTCCTCTCTCGCTGGGGTGGAGGACTGTGAGAGCGGCTCCTCTGTGGTGCAGCAGCTGTCAAAAATCATGAAATAATGGCCTAAGGCTACTTCTACACTAGTGGCAGCACGGATCCGGCGAGTCAAGGGTCCCTCCATATCCGCGCTGCCGCAGGTACATGTGTGGGGCCGTAACTGCGCTCCGGCCCAAATTCACTATAATGGGGGCAGTTACATGTTGTATTTTCGCTGCAGCTGCCTCTCAGCAGGGGTTAACGTGCTGTGGCCGGATCTGTGGCCCGCCCCCATTACAGTGAATTTGGGCTGGAGTGCGGTTCCGGCCCCACACAAGTACCTGCGGCAGCATGGATCCGGAGGGACCCTTAACCCGCTGGATCTGGGCTGACGCTAGTGTAGAAGTAGCCTTACATTCAACTCTAATGAACAGTTGTAGCTACATGGGAATAGTTTGGGGCTGGAGGATCCCGTTCCTAACCACTAGTGCTCTTACTGCAGCTGCACTCCCACGTAGCTTGGATGAAAAATAAATTAAATCTGTTTTACACTTACTAGAGGCTGCAGGTATTTCAGGGGCCGTCCTGCCTCGACGGTGGTGACGCCTTCATTGACGGTGCTCTGCAACATAAAAATGTACACAATTGTTAGAAGATGACTCTTTTTAATACTAATACATACTACTATTAAGATATTATGGGTGTAAGAGGGGGCCATATCATATTTTTTTCTTCTAAAAAGGTATTTATGGCAATAGATAACGTTATCGTCGCAATAACTTTCTTTATATCGTTAACACGGTGCGGTAGGAATACTTTGGATATCGCCCACTGACAGTAGCTGCAGCATGGGCACGTCTTTGAGTCTGTGTGTAGGAGGAGGAAGCGCTAACTATGAAGGGGCATATAAGGGTACTTTCTTTCGAACTAGTGCATTTGCCTGACACAAACAGGAGAACGGCCAGCACCATTAACAATAATGACTAGAATACCTTCACTTAAGTTGTTTGGGTCGAGAGTTAGAGGCGTTGCCTAGCATGAAACAGAATTACTGCAGCGCACTATGCACGACCACGTTGTCCTTCTATACTTTTTTCATTATTCGCAGTGACTGTTGGTATATATACAATACAGTACACTAATTTTTTTACATGTTTTTACTTATCAAATATGTTGTTACTCACCCTGCCGTATCTCTGCGCGGATCTCATTAAGCCGCTCTGGGCATTTGAATTTCAGATCGGACCATTTCCGCTGGATCTGGCCCGGGGTCCACACTGTGTGGAAATGATGGCTCAGGCCTTGGATCACCTGCTGTATCACCTCCTTCTTATGCTGGTTTGGATGGCGGTGTGTGCCATCATAATCCTCTCTGTCCATCAGCCGGATCAGGAATCTCAGCTCTTCAGAGCTAAATGATGAGGATCGCCTGGATGCCATTTTCGAATATTCGCTCTGCCTCTGAGGAGTGCACGCCGCGGCCTTTCGTCGTGCGTGCCTGCGTATTACATAATCGCGTAAACAATAGTACGCTGAGGATTTGTACGCTATTTGTACGTATGTCTCATGCATACGTCTTCTAAGAAGTTGTGTACATTTTTAAAATGAACTTTCGTTATTAGTGTTCAAATGTTCTCTAATAACACATAATAACGTATATTTTGTACGCAAATACAACAAATCTTTTCTTCGAATATACGAATCTTAGGAAAAGTTCGGCGAATGTTCGGCGAATAATTTTTTGAATCATTCGCTCATCTCTAGTAGACTTCTGGTATCCTTGGATTGGGGCGCCTTAGGCTGTTATCGCCTTCCTGGCACTCAGTAAAGTAAATTAGTATGGAGTCCTGGTGCTCTACAATCTAGTTCCTTTTTGTGGCTCCTGCTCCAACCAGAGAACAATTTCCCCTTGCTGAGATATCTTCTGGCAACCGAAGAACACTTTCCTCTGGTTGTTATATCTTCCATATATATGATTCCCAGGCAAGTATAGCTTAGCCTGCACTGGTTGTTATGGGCACATCTGGCTGTAACCATGCCCAGGCTTACACTTCACTGTCTAGACTAGAACTAACTAGCGCTGTTGCCTTTCCCTTCTGGTAGGAAGCAAGACTGGCCCACTTCCACCCAAAGGGGGGAGAATGGAATGGTGAGTTCCATTCTATCTAAGTATCTCTCTCTCTCTCTCTCTCTCTCTCTGCCACCTGCTGGTGAACCAGGCATATTACATGAACAAAACAGTTGCATAACAGTAATGTCAATGCACACTTGTGAAGGACCTGGAAATAAATACACAAATGACATAGACGTTAGCAATAAAACACAGTAGTGGAGTGAAAGAATAGTAACTCCACTCCGGGGTGTTACAACATCACATTGCAGTGATTTTCCTGGTCTCATGATTCTGAATTAGCATTTTATTGACAAGACCTCTGTGTGGATAGCACCTCTGTTGGAAAACGAGGGGGTGTACCTTAAGACATAGAAAATGGCTCAGAATTTCAACAAAGGCTATATTACTAAGTGCTTAATAATCATCAATCAACATTTTCTCTAGTCTTCATATCTGTGTTGATTTATCTGCCTACCGAACGTCGACACCCCACATTTTTGCAGGTAAATTCTAACCAGACCTCATTAGGCCTACTTGATGAATAAATCATTGCATCCAACGTGATTGTGTGCCAGATGTCAATGTTAAGTCATGGACAAAACTCACCATTTCTCCTTTTGCTGCACATGCCACAGAGTTTGTTTAGAATACTAGGGCACTGATTTATCATCATAGGACTTTTGTGACTTTTTTGTGCTCAAAATCTAAGCACTTACACAAAAATTTGCGACTTTTTACACCCACTTGTTCAAAATTTAGCTTCTTATTTTTTCTTAGTTTTGTAATATGGGTGGAAAAGTGGGGGTGGTTAACTATGTTAATGAGTTCCACTCCAGATTTCTCATTGCAACTTTTTTTTAAAAAAAAGTTGCAAATAAGTCGCAATCTCACTCCAGGAGGAGGGTGGAGTAGGAAAACTGGAGAAGCTTCTCTAGACAGAAGCGTTAGGTTTAAGGGCAAGCCAAATTTATCACACAACCTGCGACATTTGATAAATATGGCAAAAAGTATGCCAATACAGACTCTGACATCAAATATTCTACTCATGATAAATTCCCCCCTAAGTTCTCAAAGCCAATGAGTTATCTTTGGATATCAATTTCCTCTGGTCTGTGTGGCTGCTGTAGAGAACTTGTCTGAATGTTGTCAATAGAGATGAGCGAATCATTCAAAAAATTATTCGCCGAACATTCGCCAAACTTTTCCTAAAATTTGTATATTCGACGAATAGATTTGTTGTATTTGCGTACAAAATATACGATATTATGTGCTATTAGTGAACATTCGCTCACTAATAACGAACGTTTATTTACAAAATGTACGCAACTTCTTAGAAGACGTACGAAAGAGCGTACAAATAGCTTACGAATCTCAGCGTACTATTGTCTAAGCGATTACGTAATACGCAGGCACGTGCGAGGAGAGGCCGCGGCGTGCACTCCTCAGAGGCAGAGCGAATATTCGAGACATATATATGGTAAAGTGCAAATACATTATTATAGGTATAATATAAAAATTTTAAATATCACCTACCTAGTATGCTCACGGAAACGTTTAAGCCTCTTGTCTTCTGACGCTTGTAATAGAACTGGAGCAGAGTCCCAAACTCAGTCGCAATTTGTAATCCACATAGGTAAAATTGTAATCCAAATGGGTAAAAAAAAAGCAGCAAAGGTTCCTTAAAAAACCCTCTTTCAAGGGGCTCCCCAAATAACCTGAAAAGGGGGAAAAAGGGATGAGGCGCACGAATGCGCAACTTAATTTCCTGAGTTGCCTCGTCATCCTCCCGCGCTGGAGAAAGGGGCGGAACTACCAGGGAGGTGTCTGCATCGCTGAATTGAATTCGTACGCAACAGAGTATAGAGTAACTACCAGGGAAAAGTCTGCATCGCTGAATTGAATTCGTACGCGACACTACGTAGCGAATGCGTACAAAAGCGAAGCGAATCACCTAATATTCGGATTCGCTTCGCAGCTGAAAAATCCCAAGATTCGATACAAATCTACGAAGCGGCGAATAGATTCGCTCATCTCTAGTTGTCAACATAGCAGAGCAGAAGCTGATGCAAGACGACTGTGCCCATAATCATATACAGAATAAAATAAAAAATATGCAATCACAAAATAAAAACAGATTAGGAAAGATAGTATATTAATTAAACAAAAATGAGGGGAAAAACATTCCTTTTAAGCAATATTCTTGACTAGATTTAGTACATTATGACAACACTTCAAAAACTATTATAACATTCAAATTTTAAGATGTTCTTTTCAAAAACAAAAAACAAAAATGTAGATTCCTGCACAAAGAGTACAAAGGCATTTTCTTGACTTATTCTAATTGATCCACTAACCTAAATGGAGACCGATTAGACAATTTAGTGTGAACTCCTGGACACATTTTCCAAAGATTAGTCATGACAGAGACAAAAGTATTTCAAAGACCTTT
Organism: Rhinella marina; assembly: GCA_900303285.1. Lineage (NCBI taxonomy): Eukaryota > Metazoa > Chordata > Amphibia > Anura > Bufonidae > Rhinella > Rhinella marina. The sequence goes on from ONZH01023359.1 coordinate 37,966, forward strand.
CAGTAATTCAGATAATACCTGAACACCTAATGGCAGAATAATTAAACTCAAACACAAATTTCATTCATTTACATTTTTAACCTTGTAGCCTTCTCTTACTTTGTCAGATTTGATGACTAAATCAGAACATTCATGACTCTAAATGTTGAATAGTTTATAACTGTTGTTTGATTTAATATACAAAAATCCAGAATGCATCTAAACTGCACTGCACTCCAATAAATATACTGAATCCAAAGAGAAATAATAAACTTAGGCTACTTTCACACTAGCGTTTTTAAATTCCGGTACTGAGTTCCGTCATAGGGGCTCAATACCGGAAAAAAAACGCTTCAGTTTTGTCCCCATTCATTGTCAATGGGGACAAAACTGAACTGAAGACAACGGAATGCTCCTGAAAGCATTCCGTTCAGTCTTCAGACCGGAGAACAAACCGCAGCATGCTGCGGTTTGCTCTCCAGTCCAGGCATCCGCACCAAGACGGATCCGGAATGACCCCCAATGCAAGTCAATGGGGACGGATCCGTTTGGTGTGACACACCAGTAATCCGGATCTGTCCTCCATTGACTTGCAATGGGGGGTCATTCCGGATCCGGCTACAGAGAAACAGACAGACATACATACATAGACATACATACATACACATACATACTCACATACTCCAACCAGGGACGCCGGCAGCATGTCTTCACGCGCCTCCTGCGTGCAGGTATGACGTTTCCCCACTGCGCCCAGCAGAGGGCGCTGTGGGGAATCGTCATCACTGCGCGCAGGAGGCGCGTGAAGACGTGCTGCCGGCTTCCCGGGCTGGAGTATGTAAGTATATATGTGTTTGTGTGTATGTGTGTGTATGTATGTTCTCTGTGTATGTGTCAACATGTGTGGGGCCGGAGCGCTGCTCCGGCTCCACACATGTGTCAGCGGCAGTACGGATCCGTCGGCACCCTTTAGGTGCCGGATCCGTGCTGCCGCTAGTGTGAAAGTAGCCTTACCGTGTGTGTATGTCAGGAATCTACCACTCACAAACATACCTTAAACAGAACACTCCATCTGCTCCTTCCCATTGAAGTGAATGGGAACGAGAAGCTACAGTTATTCCAGCCCACCACTGCCATGTAGACGGCATCCAGGTAAACAGTGAAGATAATGCAGTGCTCACATGACTTCAGCAGGGGAGTCAGACCCGTGCTGATCTGATATTGATAACCTATTCTGAGGATAGGTCATCAATAGAGACGAGCGAATTGATTCGTCGATTCGTTGGTTCGTATCGAATGTTGGGAATTTTTAGCTTTTGTACGCATTCGCTACGTAGTTTGTCCAATAAATTATACGCTATTGCTGCGTATAAGTTACTGTATATGCTGTTTTGTACGAATTCAATTAATTAGCAAACTTTTACTGTTAGTTTGTTGATCGTGCGCAAAAGCCCGGGAAGAAAGCGGTCACCTGACCTAGTGGGCAGGGCTTGCTCTGACTGGCTCAGGCTCGGTAAGCCAGTGACGCATCACTTCTTCTGCGACTGCTGAGACGAGCAGAAGCACGAGTGTGAAGTTCTGAGAGCTGTTTTGTGAAAATTAGATATAATAGCTCTGGGAATCCATATTACACATATCAGGGATACTGCAGGGCAATTGCACGGCCAGTTCAGGGCTAGTATTTAATCAAGCACGGAGAGAGAGACAGGGAGAGATAGGGAGAGACAGGGAGAGACAGTGAGATACAGGGACAAAGACCAGCTGCAGGGCCACAGAGTGAATTGAAAAATGTCTGGAATGGATAAGCAAAAGGGGTCCAGTTCCAGCCAGACTCTGAGCTTTAAAAAAAAGGAGAAGGCGGCACAGGGCAGCAGTGCCAAAAGACCTGTAGCCGGAGCATCTACTAGTAGTATTCGCAATACTTGGCCATTGTTCCACCAGGCTAACCCACCGAGACGCAAAATTGTAGTGGAGGAGAAAGTAGACGAGGTAGTGGAGTGGATGGCACGCTCATCTCATTCTCAGCCGGATGATCTGTTGTCATCTGCTGATACAGTACCCATATGTAGCCAGGGGTCAGACTCGTCCTGCTCTACCATTCCACTCAAGCAAACCCCATCATTTTGTGCCACCTCTCGGGCTTCAGTGTTCCCTCCTAGTGGTGTCCCTTCTGCAATTTCTAAAAAAAGAAGCCACCAAAGCCCACCTTATAATCCGGCGGTTATAGAGGACAGCCTCCCTAAGGCCAACAGTGGCCGGAACTGTCCCACTATGCACTAGGGCTTCTTTCCTGCCCAGCCTCAAGTGTTCAGTATTCAAAAAAATACCTTTATAAAAATGAATAATGGCTGGATTACATCCGAATTTCATACTCCTCTTGCTGATGCTGGTGGTGATCAGATCAGGCCATGCAGGGCAGAATAGTCTGAGTGTTTTCCCACTGTTGCTGTCAGCCGGGCCATAATTTTACAGCCAAATGTCTTGTGTCATGTCATGGGCTGTGCGAACCCGAAGTCTCCAAAACCCTATTTCAAAACCAAACACTGTTGTCTACCTCCGCCTCCATTTTCTACGCTTAGTAGGAGAGTAGCTGTTGTTAGTTAATGTTACTACTAGTTCTATTTAGTATTGTTAAGTTTGTTTTAGTCCCCCCCCTCCAAAAAAAAATATATATGTGTTATATATATTTAAAAATAAAAATACAATTTTTTTTACACTGCCTCTGCCTCCCTTACAAGTTATATTAGCAGACATTGTTATACACCACTGCACTATATCACTCTATGCTGATATACCCCGTCCCCTACTACTACTGGCCGGGGCAGCCATAAAAAGCTCATATATAATTATCACTGCCTATGTTAAGATAGAATGTACAGGCTTGTTGCCCAAACAAGCCAAGCCTTTTTTATTTTTCTGTCGGTCAATTGTAATCAGTGAACAGGAGTGTGTGTAATGTAGCAATACTTCGACCGGCAGACACCGCAGTGTTCATTAATATGGGAAAATGACCGTGGGAAAAAAAACTCTTCTTCACACTATGTCAGGATCAGGAAGGTGTTAAAGGTTTAATAAAATTCTCAAAACACAGGTTTTTCAATAATATTTTAGTAATAAATAAAAACTTCTTTTTAACAAATAAATAATATAATAAACAAAAGAAAGGAACAAAAAAATAAGATTACGCCGACCTTTGCCGACGTTGGGCCATCATGTCCTGCAGCTCTTGCAGCTTCAGCTGCAGGCCACGAATGAGCTGGGAGGCAGCGTGGAGCCAAAGCGTCGTAATCCAGCCTCCACTTCGAAGTCAGTGGGGATGTCTGTAGGGGTGGAAACAGTTATGTACTTAGTTTGTATGATCGAGTTACATGTTACACTGTGACATGTATTCTGTACTGACTGAGCTTTTTGCAGTACTTACTGGACACCCATACGGCGTGGTCTTCCCATGGTCCAGGGGAAAACTGCTCCCTGTCGGTTGGAGCTACCAATGATAAAACATACTTTTAGCTCATATTTTGAAGACAGAAGGTCCACCCATTACATTTTTTTTTTACCTACCTCTGGTAGCTGGGCTGGTGGTGTTTGAGGGGCAGGTGGGGTCCTCTCTCGCTGGGGTGGAGGACGATGAGAGCGGCTCCTCTGTGGTGCAGCAGCTGTCAAAAATCATGAAATAACGGCCTAAGGCTACTTCTACACTAGTGGCAGCCCGGATCCGGCGGGTGAAGGATCCCTCCGGATCCGTGCTGCCGCAGGTACACTTGTGGGGCCGCAACCGCACTCTGGCCCAAATTCACTGTAATTTGTGCGGGCCGCAAATCCGGCCACAGCACGTTAACCCCTGCAGAGAGGCAGCCGGAGCGAAAATACAACAGTTACATGTTGTATTTTCACTCCAGCTGCCTCTCAGCAGGGGTTGACGTGCTGTGGCAGGATCCGCGGCCCGCCCCCATTACAGTGAATTTCGGCTGGAGCGCGATTCCAGCCCCACACAATTACTAGCGGCAGGACGGATCCGGAGGAACCCTTCACCCGCTGGATCCGGGCTGACGCTAGTGTAGAAGTAGCCTTACATTCGACTCTAATGAACAGTTGTAGCTACATGGGAATAGTTTGGGGCGGGAGGATCCCGTTCATAACCACTAGTGCGCTTACTGAGTTACTTACTCATTCCCACGTAGCTTGGATGAAAAATAAATTAAATCTGTTTTACACTTACTAGAGGCTGCAGGTACTTCAGGGGCCGTCCTGCCTCGACGGTGGTGACGCCGTCGTTGACGGTGCTCTGCAACATAAAAATGTACACAATTGTTAGATGATGACTCTTTTTAATACTTACACATACTACTATTAAGATATTATGGGTGTGAGATGGGGCCATATCATATTTTTTTCTTCTAAAAAGGTATTTATGGCAATAGATAACGTTATCATCGCAATAACTTTCTTTATATCGTTAACACGGTGCGGTAGGAATACTTTGGATATCGCCCACTGACAGTAGCTGCAGCATGGGCACGTCTTTGAGTCTGTGTGTAGGAGGAGGAAGCACTAACTATGAAGGGGCATATAAGGTTACTTTCTTTCGAACTAGTGCATCAGTCTGACACAAACGGGAGAACGGCCAGCACCATTAATCCTTAGACTCCCAGCGCCGTACATGTACGGTTCTGGGGCGATGCGGGCCCATGGCGCCCGCTCGCAAGTACGGCGGGCGTCATGGCCAGCAAGTCTCTGCTGTTTCTAACAGCAGAGACTTGCCGCTACTTACCCGATTGCCGGAGCCTTGCTGGGCCTTTAGATGCCGTGATTACACGTGATCACGGCATCTAGTTGCGTCTTTATCCGGAAGCGTACGCTTCCGGGTGGTGTATCGCTGATGAGGTTTACAGCTTTCAAAGTGCAATTCTTATTCTGGCCACTAGATGGCAGGCCAGGATAAGAAATGAGCAATTCTTGGATTTATCTCAAGCTAGTAAATCCCTGATTGCTCATAAAGAAAAAAAAAACAATATATCAGCTCATATTTGAGCTTTAAAATAAGCACAAAAAAATTTAAAAAAATGTTAAAAAATATATAAAAAATATATAAAAGTTCAATTCACCCCCCTTTCCGTATAAGTAAAAAATAAATACCTAAATAACAATAAATATAGACATCATGGGTATCACCGTGACCGAAAACGCCCGTACTTTTAAAATATAAAAAAAAATTTCCAATACGGCAAATTGTGTGGCGGAAAAAAGCGTCCAAATGGCGATTCGCCGTTTTTTGTCGCTTTTTTTGCTAAAAAAAATTAAATAAAAAGTGATCAAGACATCATAACACCCCAGAATGGTATCAATAAAAACTTCAGATCGCCCCGCAAAAAATGAGCCCCCATACAGCTCCGTACACGTAAATAACAAAAAGTTATAGGGGTCAAGATATGACAAGGAAAAAAAACAAAAAAAAAAAAAGGGCAACTTTCTAATTATTTTATCACTCAAAACGCAGGGAAAACTAGACATATTAGGTATTGCCGGATTCGTACTGACCAGTAGAATGAAAGTAACTGGTCAGTTTTAATGAACATCGAACGCTGTAAATAAGAAACCCGTTTTTTTTGCAATTTCACCCGATTTGTAATTTTTTTCCCGCTTCCCACCACACCATATGCAATATTAAATGGTGGAGTTGGAAAGTGCAACTTGTCCCGCAAAAAACAAGCCCTCATACAGCTATGTGAACAGAAAAATAAAACAGTTATGGCTGTTTGAAGGCAGGGAGCGCAAAACGAAAATGCATAACCGAAAAAACCTCCGGGACTGAAAGGGTTAACAATAATGACAAAAATACCTTCACTTAAGTTGTTTGGGTTGAGAGTTAGAAGCGTTGCCTAGCATGAAACAAAATTACTGCAGCACACTACGCACGACCACGTTGTCCTTCTATACTTTTTTCATTATTCGCAGTGACTGCTGGTATATATACAATACAGTACACTAATTTTTTTACATGTTTTTACTTATCAAATATTTTGTTACTCACCCTGCCATATCTCTGCGCGGATCTCATTAAGCTGCTCTGGGCATTTGAATTTCAGATCGGACGGACCATTTCCGCTGGATCTGGCCCGGGCAGGGTTGCCAACCGTCCAGAAATTTCTGGACAGTCCGTAAAAATAGGTGACTTTTTTCCTGTGTCCGTGAAAAAAAATTGATGTGTCCGTGATTTTTTTGATTCTGCTGGTACTTGACTAAATTAATGTGGTAATTATCATTATTTTAGAGCTTACAGTAAATTATGGTAATGAGATATTATCAGTATATTGAGCTATAGACATGTATCATTTATAATCTTCATAATTCATTATGGTTTTCCAATTTGTCCGTAAAAAATGTTGGCCGTCCGTGATTTCGGGATAAGTTGTCCAGAAAAAAGAA